>CM067528.1:4072500-4080000 GCA_034509925.1 Hirudinaria manillensis | reverse complement strand
AGTGGTATTGGTAGTGGTATTGGTAGGATCGATTAAACGAAAGATTACAACTTAAATTGATTAAATAATTAATTAAATTATTTTAAAATAAATTAATAAATAATTAAAAGATTAAATAATTAATTTATTAGAAAATTTAATAATTAATTAATTAATCGACTAAATTATTAAGTAAACAATACGTAAAAATAAATTTAAAATCCAGTCGATGCAACGAGATGCGGCTACTCGAATGCCCCTCTGAACGTCGAGGTCAGAGGTCAAAGGACCAAGCCGAATGCACAGGTGACTTCAACGCACGGCATTTACACGGTCACCTTCGTAGCTTCAGAGAACGTGCCTCATCAGGTCAGCCTGAACTACGTAGGAGAGCCTGTCATAGGTACAGTTACAAGCAGAGGATTGTATTAATATTAATAGTATTCCTAGTATTAATATTATAACTATTGGGCCACAAACAGTAATGATTATAATATAATATAATATAATATAATATAATATAATATAATATAATATAATATAATATAATATAATATAATATAATATAATATAATATAATATAATATAATATAATATAATATAATATAATATAATATAATATAATATAATATAATATAATATAATATAATATAATATAATATAATATAATATAATATAATATAATATAATATAATATAATATAATATAATAGGATCGCCAGCAACAGTGAACTTCCTGGATCCACAGAGCATGTTCATCCACTGGGACTCCGTCAAGTACAAACCCATAAACATACCCGTGACCTTTGAACTCCAAGTAGGGGAAAACAACAAGACCTCTCTGACGTCACTGGACGATGATGCAGTCACGTGCAGAATAAAAGGTCGGCTTTACATCGATTATATAGTTAATTAGAATTATTAATTGTTAATTTTTTGTATTTTTATGCTAATTATGAATATATATTTTAAATAAATTATAAATTTATTATATTTATTAACAACACATGGTAGGTCTTTAAAACGCCAACACGATAACGAATTTGTAGCAACATTGAAATGAATCGATAAAACATTTCATTGAAAATAATCAAAAAACAAACCTTTAAAAAATGTCACCAAAGTCTCCGGCCCAGGTTCATCAGACGACTCGCAACGTTTCTTTCAGACGCCTCGGGAAGGAACGTGGCCTGTCGAGTGAGAAGGACCGCAGGGGGGTCCTTCGACATCGAATTCCTACCCGTGTCCGTCGGGCCGCACGTAATCGAGGCCTTCTACGGAACCACCACCGTACCCGGGACGCCCCACACGTGCTACGCATACGACGCCAGTCAGGTGGTCGTGGCCAACCAGAGCCATCAGAACAACGTCGGCATGGAAGCAGGATTCGACGTGGACACCAGCAGGGCCGGCCAAGGTACCGTCGAGATCCGAGTCGAGTGTTCGGGGACGGAGGTGCTCACCCACGCCAGACAGGTGTCGCCCTACATCACCAGGTACACTTTCGTACCGATCGTTGCCGATGTTCACATGGCAACTGTCAAGTTCAACTCTGACAACGTTCCAGGTTTCGGTTTTAACTTTTTTTTCCATTATTTTTTGACTATTTAATCACTTATTAATAATTAATCATTTTAATTAAGTTTCATAAAATCGAAATATTTTAATTAAATAATTTATTCATTAAATTAAGTTTTTAATTTATTACAGAAAAATAAAAATCCGTTTTACATGTTTAGGTTCTCCACTCACGTTCCAAGTGATGAATCCTGCAGACCAGTTGAGGCTGCTGTCGGCCTCGGGAGAGGCATCGGTGCCTGTGGGTCAACCGGTAGTGGCGCTTCTGAGCAGCGAAAGATTCCTCGTTAATTCCTCTCAAATCAAAGCAGAGGCCAAAAGTTTGTAATTTTTTTAAATTATTCCGTCTTAAGACTTGGTCTGATACGCGTTGAGGGCGTGGAGATGTTAAATCAATGAATTTTCATGAATTTCTCAGAATTAAAATAAAAATCTTTTTAACGTTTTAAAGATTTGAACGGCGAAGTTGAACAGGTGAACGTAACAAATGATCTCGACGGTTCCACGAAACTCGTTTATATTCCTAGAGCAGCAGGTTAAAACTACAATAACACAAAGTTAAATGTCAAATAAATTGATTTATCATTTTATATTGCTAAATAATTGTAAATTAATAGCCATAATATTATTCACTAATATTTATTGAACTCATAATAATAATAATAATACATAATAAGTGTAATACGTAAAGAGGCCAGTGGCGTAACTATTACGAAGATGTAACACGTTACAGGAACGTACAAACTCGACGCCACGTACTCCGGTCGACCGATCAGTGGAAGTCCCCTCCTGACCGAAGTGTTCGATCCGAGTCTCGTTGTCATCCACGCGTCGAAGACGGGTGTGGTCGATCAATCACTTTCATTCGAAGGTGAGTTTCGAATGTCCACTTAGATGACTTTTTACCTTTTGAGGCTAACTAGACATTCTTATGGATTGAATGAAACGAATTTAAATTCTTTTCGGGATTAGTTTTGGTCTCTGGAGCTGGAAAAGCACCTCTGGAAGTGCAGGTGTTCGACACGAAGGATGCACCTGTTTCATTCTCAAAGCAATCTCTAACGAGCGGTCAGAGAATCACTTACACTCCGCGAATACCTGGCTTGCATACCATCGATGTCCTATACGGAGGATTGAAAGTACCAAGTGAGGGCCAAAGCAGATTGGAAAGTTTACGCTTAGCCTTAATAAGTAACATTAATAATTTTTGCTACCCGCAAGGCACGCCTGTACATCAGCTGATCGGTGATGATTTCATGCCTATCGCTCACGGAGATGGTCTCCTGGCAGGAATCGAAGGGAAGTTGTCAAACTTTGTTATCGAAACAAAAGGCAACCAAGGAAAATTGGACGTTACAATAAGAGGTTTCTTCGAATTTTATTAATCTTTTAGCTGTTTTTTCATTAAAGCTGAATTAGGTTTAGTTGGAATATGAATTATATTGCTGCATTAAATAGGACCGAACACCATGGCGAACGTGAATCTCGATGAAGATCCGATGAGTAAGGTCACAAGAGCTTCCTATACCCCGATTGAAACTGGCATCTACAGCATCGCCATTATGTGGAATGGAAAAGAAATCACTGGTAAGTTTCGCATCTCAATCGTCTTTACGCCATGAGGGAAATTCGTTTGAAAGCCATGCCCTCTCTTCGTAATTAGGCAGTCCGTTTACGGCCAAAGTGACGTCACCGGCGAAGGTGAAGGTCATAGGCGGTTGGGATTCGCTGCTGGATCACAACTGCAGGCTGCCTCTCGTGGTCAACCAAAGGAAATCGTTTGACGTCGATTGTTCAGAAGCGGGACCAGGTGAGAATCGATCGTTTAAAACATTAAACTTTAAAAACATCTGCAGTTTTACAAAATGAGGATATAGAAAATGCTTCTAATCCTTCCATTCGATCAGGTGATCTGAGAATCCACGTGGTCGGACCGGATGGAATCGTTCCGACCAACATCTCAGACGGTGGAGACGGAAAATACGGGGTCGATTTCACTCCAGGAACAGAAGGTTCTGCTTAAAAAATAAATAATAAAATCATCGCAATTGGAAGTAGGTCAAGCCAACCATTAACCTTTCGTCGAATTAGGTGACTACTGCATGAAGATGTACTACGACGACGTTCCTCTCGACAACTTCCCGATCAACGGCACGGCAGTGAGGTTCTTCATCAACCAGCAACTACCCCAGCAGTGCCCCGTTCCTGCCCCGAAACCTGCACCCCCCGTACGGAAATGTTCGGCGTCGGGCTTGGGTCTTTCGGTCGCTCATCTCAACGAAGTGGCCGAATTCTACGTTCTCAGCGGATCTCCGTCTGGTACGTTGGCATGAAAGAAGTCGATTTGTTTTTGTAGGAGAAGAGGTTGATGAGTATCCTGTAGTGTAGGAATAACATGTGATAACATCTCTGGTAATGTTTACATCTCTGGTAATGTTTACATCTGTGATAATGTTTACATCTCTGGTAATGTTTACATCTGTGATAATGTTTACATCTCTGGTAATGTTTACATCTCTGGTAATGTTTACATCTGTGTTAATGTTTCTTGTTACGTGACCTGAACTAATTGACCTCCAGAAAATGTCAGAGCCAAGGTCATCGGTCCTGACAACGAAATTCCCGTGACGCCCGTCAACTCCTACAGTGACTTCAATCTTCACAAGTTCTTTTACACGCCTCAAAAGCCAGGTGAGTTGACGTGATGAGTTGACAAGTGATAAGCAGTCGATTTGTGCAAAGCATTTAAATTTCATTTAAATTAATATTTTTAAATTTAAATTATTAATTTTAAATTTTCTATTTTCATCTTCAATTACTTGTTAAATTCCCCAAGGTCCGTATTTCATTTACATCACCTGCAACGGTAACCCAATCGATGGATCTCCGTTTAAAGTCATGGTATCCGAACCCGATCCGATATTCGTTATGGTTGAACAACCACCACCCGTGCCCCAACCCGTACCTCAACCGGTACCTCCACCCGTCTTCATACCTATACCGACCCCTGCACCAGCACCTGTACCTGCACCTACTCCCGTACCCAAGCCTCCGAAAGTGGATGAATGTTCCACGCTCGTCATTGGACTCGGAAAAAGTGAAGCCATCGTGAATAAAGTCTCCGAATTCATAGTAGACGGAGCCCCGCAAGATCCGGTGGTAACCATGGTCGGACCGAATGGCAACGTTGCCGTGCAGACGACTAAGGTTGCCACCTCGAGGTACCTCTGCTCCTACATACCCAGCTCACCGGGTTACTACCTACTGAGCGTCGTCACCGGTGGCGTAAATGTGTGCGGATCTCCGTTCAGAGTGAAGGTAACGAACGAAACCCTTGCGCCTCCTCCCGAACCCTGCGGTAAGAACATGGTGGCCTCCGGGCCGGGTTTGGGGACCGTGTACGAGCAGACGTTGGCCGAGTTCATCATCCAAGGAAGATCTCAAGGTGAGTGGAAATACTATAAGATTGGATTTTCTCGTTTTTATTACAAAATATTGCCTGTTTTTTTGTTAATTTTATCAAGTATTTTAATTCTACTGAGTGCAACAATAGTTTGATGCCTTGGTTGGTTAATTGTGATTGATGAATGTACATATTAATCGGAACTCGTGAACTCGTGAACGAGACTTTAATGATGCAAATACAAACGAAAGATACGCCGAAAGTTCTGATGTTCGGAACGGAAGGAGAGGTACCAGTTCAATGCGTCAGAGTCGACGAAGCTCACTTCAGATGCACCTACACGGCTCCTAAAGCCGGTGAGAAAATTCGAACGATTCCTCGATTTCCTTCTTGTTTTTCGTATCTAATTGTCATTAATGAATTTATGTATTTATTGTTAAATATCCAAATAAACGATACTCCGTGCAGGAGTTTACCTGGTCAGCGTGCTTTGCGGAGGTGTAAACATAATCGGTTCGCCGTACAAAGTGACCGTCCTGCAGCCAGCCGTTCTTCTGCCGACCTGTGCGGCCGTGGCAGTCGGCGAGGGTCTCATTTCGGTGTCGAGAAACAAAAGAGCGGAGTTCGTCGTCGACGGAGTTTTTACAGGTTCTGAGAAATTCATTTGTGATTCTTTCTTTTTCTTCAGTTGTTCACGTTGCTATCGTTGCTGTTGTTGTTGTTGTTGTTGTTGTTGCTCTGCGACTGAATTTTCACATTGTTTTGCCTAAACCCAGGTGCACCCGTCGTGGACTGCCGAGGTCCCACGGGTCCGGTGAGGGTCGTCACCACGAGGGAGACCGAGTCGAGATACAAATGCGTCTTTTATCCGCCTGTAGCAGGTTCATTACTTTATTACCAAAATATTAGTAGGGAAATAAGCATAAATGATTTTTTTTCCAGATTAATAAATAGAATTATTTATTAAATGAAATAAAATCGATTTAAAACAAAATTTAATCTTTTCATTTTCCGACCAAAGGAATGTACTCGATAGCCATTGCCGTGGATGGGATTCCAGTTTGTGGTTCTCCTTTCACTGTCAACGTGACAGAAGATGCCGAGGAATGCTTTCCAGACAGGGTGCTCGTGATTGGTCCAGGCATCAGTAGCGGGGTCGTGAACAGCCAATCAGAATTCATCATCGATGGTTCGGCTGCCGGGGATAATTGTGAGTAATAAAATTACAAAGTCTTCCCGTCCTGATCATCCGTGACCTTTGAACTTTTGACCTCGCAGTCAAGCCAGAGGTTCAGTTGGTGGATCCGAGAGGATTTGGTGTCCCACTCAACATTTCCCCCATTTTTCCCTCGATATTCAGGTGCTCGTACATCCCTGTTGTCATGGGTGAGTCGAACACTTTCGGTTTCGATTTAGAATTGCGTTGTGACTCGAATTGCGACTTCTTTCATTGTCAAGGACGTTACACGTTGAGGATTGGCCTCTGTGGCAGTGAAATTACCGGGTCGCCGTTTTCAATCGACGTCGTCGATCCGTCGACTCCGCCGAAATGCGACTCCTCTGCAGTCGCTGCAGTCGGCGCAGGACTTTCGGAGGCCCAAGTTGAGAAACTTGCAGAATTCATCGTCGACGGATGTTCCGATTGTAAGACGATTGTGTCTTTTTTTTGTCTTAATGATAATAATATTAAAATTAATAATAATAATAACAATAATAATAACAATAATAATAATAATAATAATAATAATAATAATAATCATAATCATAATAATAATAATAATAATAATAATAAAGCGCAATAAGAAGGTGAATTTTCTAATGTTTGAAAACATTTGTCACCTGACAGCCCAACTCTCCATACAAATGTACGGCTCCACCCAAGATGTGCCCGTTCAAATTTCAAAGATTGCCGACGGAAGATTCAGGTGTTCGTACATAGCCAAAACTCCAGGTTGGTTTCGTCTTTCCGATTCCAGTTGTTCATTGTTTCCAGCAAATTGTTCCAGCGCTTGCGATTGACATTTTCTCCTAACATCCCTCAACAGGAATGTACATGATCGTCATAACCTGCTGTGGAATGCAAATACCTGGTTCCCCTTACAAGGTGAACGTACAGCCGAGTTCAACCGAAGTCGTACCAGTGATACTTCAGAGACCTTATGCCTATGGTCAGGGTCTAAGTCTGGCCCAAGCAGGGCAGGTGGCCAAGTTCACGTTGGAAGGCGTGCCATGTGGGTTTTAATGTCGTCGAGTTGTCGTCAAGTCATTAATTTAATTTAATTTAATTTATTTGGTTTTTATTCTTCCAGGTCAACCTAACATCTCGATGGTCGGTGCAGCTGGGGAGGTGAATGTCAAGGCCGAACCCGTGGGTGTCGGTGTTTACCAGTGTTCCTACACTCCCGAAGCGTGTGGTAAGGCATTGGAATCTGTTTCAATTGCTTCTGACGATCAATTCATTGGATGTACGAAGGTCTCTTAAATCCTAACACTTCACGTTTTAATTCAGGAATTTATTTGATGAGCGTCGCATGCGGTGAC
>CM067528.1:4012500-4070000 GCA_034509925.1 Hirudinaria manillensis | reverse complement strand
GTGTCTTCAAGTCCAAACAAGGAAAGTGGCTCCGTTGCCAAAAAACTGACAATATTCAGCAAGGCAGTGGCGAGCGGTTCTGGACTCGAAGTCGCTCGTTTGAACGTTCCTTCTGAGTTCTACGTTGACAACTGTCAAGGTAGGCGACTTGTCATTCAGGCTTCCACGTTTTTGTTGTTGTTGTTGTTGTTGTTACAAGGTCCTTGTGTTTATGTGTGAATTCTTGCAGATGAGCCTTCTGCCCTGCTCTTCGGACTGTTCGCATTTGTCGACGTTTTCTTCGAGAAGGTTGGAGACGGCAAATACAAAGGAAAATATACAATTACTAAACCGGGTACTTTCTTGTTGTTGATTGATTCAATAAATATTATTATCATTATCATTATTATTATTATTATTATTATACACATTTTTCCTGCTTCTTCTCGGTCTCACAGCCGACAACGAATTAACAATTTTTTATTCCAAGTAATTATTATTATTATTATTATTATTATTATTATTATTATTATTATTATTATTATTCTCCACATTGATCAAAAGGCCATTAATAACTTGTTGGTAATTTTAAACTTTCTGCTTGGCTGCAAAACAGGAACGTATCTGTTGTCGATAGTGTGCGGAGGGCTTCTTGTCGCCGGATCTCCTTTCAAGATCAATGTGCTGGAAGATGTCACTAAGACGAATGACCTCAAGCTGTATGCGGCCAATAATCAATACTCAAGCTTCGTCGATCCACCCGAAAACTCTGCACCTTTGCTTCCGAGAAGAGAATCTCCGCCGTTACCTCAGAAAGTTGTGGCCATAGGGCCGGGTCTGACCACTGCATTTGCGCAAAAAGTTGCAAACTTTGCGGTCGATGCTTCTAATGCCGGTGATGGTGAGTAACGTTTAGTTAATAGTTAAGTGAGTAAGAATAGTTAATAGTTAAGTGAGTAACAATAGTTAATAGTTAAGTGAGTAAGAATAGTTAATATTTAAGTGAGTAACAATAGTTAATAGTTAAGTGTGTAACAATAGTTAATAGTTAAGTGAGTAAGAATAGTTAATAGTTAATAACATTAAGTTGGCACGTGATGAAGACGTAATAAAATTTATTATTAGGACGTTTGCAAGCCCAGTTGATTGGTCTTTCGAACACGGTCGACGTGACTTGTAACAAGGTCGGAGATGGCAGATACAATTGCAGCTACACTCCTAAAGTTCTCGGTTAATATTTAACATTCGTTTTATAATTTATTAAATTATCAATTGATAAAAACATCTGTTTATTAAAATAACAATCTTACGTTAACGTTATAGGTGCTTACTTACTGAACGTCACGTGGTCCGACCAGCCGATCCCCGGCTCTCCGTTCAAGGTCAACGTACTTTCCTCGACAGATCCATCGAAGGTCCTTGTAACTGGAGATGCCCTTCAAGTGGGGGGAAGCATAGGGACTCCAATTTTCATTATGGTCGATGCCACAGGGGCCGGGAAAGGTTGGAACTGAATTTCTGGAATGCCCAACATAAGGTCTGTAAAGTGCTTGTGTGTTTTGATTTCGTGCAGACGAGTTGAGAGCAGTTTGTCAGGGTCCGAACAACTTCATCAACTGCCAAATCGAGGAAGTCGGCACCGGAAGATTCAACGTTGCATTCACACCTCAGGAAGCGGGGAACCATTCTCTCCAAATAAACTATGCCGGCGTCCCAGTGCCAGGTTCGTACAACTTGTTATTATTAAATATATCTTATACTAATAAATATTAAATTAAAAATTTACATCTTCAACTTACCTCTTGAGGATACCGTGTCCCATCGATCACGATTCTGGTTTTGTCGCATAAATTTATAACAAGATAATTAATGCGTTGGCATTATAGATTAGCAGGTCTATCAAAATAATAATAATAATAATAATAATAATAATTGGTTTTATTATTAACTCCATCATTAACTGCTCCAGGTTCTCCTTTCAACATGAGGGTTAATGCACTCGTTGACTCGAACAGAGTGGTTGTCAGCGGAGATGGAATTAAAAACGGGGTTTTGGCAACTTTCAACAGCAACTTCATCATCGACACCACGGGTGCTGGACCAGGGCAACTCAACGTTCGCATGAGGGGCAAGAAAGGTGTGTTTTACGGCATTAATGCCGAAGTCCCTCGTAAATTTTATGACCTTTTTTTTAGCAGCTAAAATTATTCCGGAGAAGTCGTGATTTTTCCAAGCTTTTCTTTTATGTAGAACCATATGACGTTATATTAATTATATCAATTCAGTGCAAACAAAACCTTTATAAATAATCGTATAATATTCAATATTAAATATTAAATGTTAAAAATTACCTTTACATCATTACTCCTTTATCCAGACAGACTGTGTATTTATTAAAATGAAAACACATTGAAAATAAAAGAAAAGTTAACATGCAAAAGCTAACAGCAATCGGTTGAGGCAATGATTATTAATAATGATTGTTAAACCTAATGTTTTATCATGCTATTAAATCCTGAAATTCATGATCCTT
This sequence comes from Hirudinaria manillensis, assembly GCA_034509925.1. NCBI lineage: Eukaryota > Metazoa > Annelida > Clitellata > Hirudinida > Hirudinidae > Hirudinaria > Hirudinaria manillensis. The sequence goes on along the minus strand of CM067528.1, from coordinate 4,067,488 downwards.
CAGACACGTTCAGGATTGAAATGAAAAGAGACCCCAACAATCCTCGAAGGGTATTCTGCAAGTTCAACCCGAGCGAGGTGGGATTGTACATCCTCGAGGTCAAGTGGTCGGGTCAACAAGTCCCGGGAAGTCCTTTCAAAATCAACATTTTCGACACGATGCAAGAACTCAATCAATCTAAATCTTCTGACGGATTCGGAGATTACTTAGGTTTAGGCTCGGACTTCTACGGTCTGGGCGGCTCCACGACTTCTAACGGGGGCTACAATCTCTCCATGTACGGATAAACGATTCTAACTCGGACTTTCTGTTGGTTTTTCTGATGAATACCTCGCTGCAGAGAGTCGTGATTAACAACTTATTTATTGCATAAATCTGTGATAATTTCATTTCCAACATTTATATTATCAATAGGGGTGATAAACCCACCAGTTTTGCAACACTCATGAAGATCATTGCTAGGGAAAAAGTGAACGAATTATACTGTATTTTCACCATTTCATAAAATCTTTCACCTTCACTCGTTTTATTTAAAGTTCAATAAAGTATCAATTTGGATAGAAATTCAAGTAAGAAAATTGTCGGCTCTTATTTAATAAAGCATTAGAAACAAACATTTAAAACAATTTCTTGCAAAATGTTGAGACTTCAGTTCGTATAAAATAAGTGAAACTGTCATAATAAGTTCGAGACCATGCAAATCCCGTCGCAAGTTGATTCTACCTAATAAAATCATGCAACAATCAAAATGTTTATAAGGCCTAAAAACGTTTTAATAAGATTCCTAAAAAAATAATTTTAAAGATAAAACACTGAGGTCATTCGAATGAGTGAGGAATGGAATCTGTAGTGAGTGTCAAGCATGGCTTCATTCTTCGTTATTAACTTCATCGACTGTTGTTGTTGTCGTTGCCTTTATAGGAATTTTCGGCGTCTTTCTGGAATTCAGATTCCTTTCTAAGTTGGAGATGAGATTTTTGGATGCTGCTTCTCTGAGCGTGCTAAAGAACTCGAGATATTGGTGGAGATTGTGTCTGAAAGATTGAACAAAACGTTAAGCTTCATTAAACCATTCCAGGATAAATAACCAGTAAATGTCTGCAAAAATAAACAATCAACTTTAAGAAAACTGTTTACATTGTTAAAAGAATCTTTCCCAAAAGCTCTGATGTGTTGAGAAGATGTCTAACGTAGGCCCTGGAATATTGTTTGCAAGTGTAGCAAGTGCAATCCTTCACCAGAGGTGAAAAATCTCTTGCATAACTGAAATTTGTAGAAGATTTATTTAATAAGAAAGTAATGCTTTACCAACTTCTATAAAATTAAAATAAATTGTAATTTATTTTAATTATAAATAAAATAAATTACAATTTATTTTAATTTTATGTAATTTATTTTATTTATAATTAAATTAATTATAAAAATATATAAATTAATTATAAAAATATATAAATTAATTATAAAAATATAAAATACTTCTCAATGGATAAAAGGGTTATACCTCTCTGAAGCAATGAATAAAATGTTCTCCTCATCACTCGATGAATCATTCAATTCTGCAAGACTCAATGTGAAATTCAAAGCACCATCAGCCTCAGCCCAAAGACATGGATATCTATGGTTATTTAATGGTTAAGGAAAATGCATGTGGAAAATCATGGATCACTGCCCAAGCAAGTCATTTGTTCAAATAAATTCATGAATCCATTTTGGAAAAGGATACGAGCTATCAAACACATCAATGCCCATCTTGTATGCTTCAATTACTTGCTGAGGAGAAGAGACTCCAGGAAGCATCCTAACTTTTGAAGAAGGAAGAACATTCTAGAAGTTTGCAACAAATATAATTTTTAATTTAAATTGAAGAATATCAAAATCAAATCCAATTCAACTATTTTTTTTCTCTAAACTTGAGCCTCACCAAAGCTGATACAATAACGTCCTGTACTGTCTTCAAGTCCAATGCCTCTGAAGCAGGTCCAAGGTTATGGAAGCCCTCCAAACTGAAACCTGATAAAAGCAATGGTCCCTAATCAGTTTATGATGGAAATTGATAAAAATTGTTCTTAAGCTCATAATTGTGGATAAAACATGCAAAATATATTACAGGGATGTTGGTGCAGCCTCCTAATTGATTTTGATTGCATTAATTGATTCAAATTAAGTTTGAAATATCTGCCCAACCATGAACATCCCTCTTTGCAGTTTCGGTGGCAGATCTGATCATCTCTGTCTCGTCATGACCTCCCACCAATGAACCAATTACTTTTGTACTTGAAAGCCTCTTTGGAAATAGAAACGTTACAAATCAATTGCCAAAAAATGTAACAATGATTCGGAGCATTTAATAAGGAAATTCAAAGTAAAAATTATAGGACTTTTCAAACCTCAGATGCAGACAGCCTGGTCAGACACTCATCCAAATAATTTAAAGTTCTGTCAACACATTTTCTGAGTCTTTTCATTCCAACAAGTGCTGATGTTTCAGAGTCAGTGAGTGCTTGGAACCAATCTGGTTTGATGTTCTCCATGAAAGCCATGAACTGTTCAGCATTCATCTAATAAAATTTAATCAAGCCCAAATTAATATCATCACTATTATTAAAATAACATACAACTTACTTGTGTTTTACCATTTCTGCCCCACATGGCAACACCTTTTGAATTATTGAAGTTAGAAGGATTTTCAAAGCAAGGGTCTTGAACTGAACAAAATATTGCTGTGTCCTGCAGATGTTTATTGTGACTTCAAATGAACATTAATTGATTTCAAATTGACAAATTGTACCTCATTAGCAGTAAATTGATTAAGACCTTTTCCAAATTTCTTCAATGTCTCACTGTGTTCACAACTAAATACAAAAATTTATTTAATAAAATACTTTATATAAATGTTGGAATCAAACAAAAAACTATTCTAACAATTGGCTTGCAGGCATCTGCATAACTTGAGGAAGAAAATTAATTCTTTCAAGCACATCCCTACTTAGATATGGGACGCATCCTGTAATAGAACAGAAATTAAAATAATTGATTACACTCAGCATGGCTACAAGTTTACTCGAAAGCAAGGCTAAGTACATCAATAGTGCTGTGAAATATTGTTTAAAACACAAGTGTACCTGCTTTTGAGTATAAAAAACACAACGGGGTGCTTAGTTTGTGCCCAAAAGTGTCCTCGATACATCCATGTCTGTAGCCATGCTCGGTATTTACCAATTTAAATTCCATAGTTCAAAAACAATGCGCACCCTTAACTTAGAACATCGCCCATGTACGTAGTCTATGTAATCATAGAATTCTTTGTGGAAAATTATATATTTGTTTTTATAACAAGACACCATAAATTACATGTATTTTAAAAAAACCCTCATTTTTGTTTTTTAATAGGAAGACTATTGGCCAACCCGACGTGCAAGCGAACAAAAAGCGGGACTTCCCCAAACCTAGCTGGAGGAAAAACATCTCACCACCATTCCTGAGGCATTAGAAAGCTAAGCACCGGTGGTTATCGGTCATGACTGTGGCTATCTCAGTATTTAAGAGGCTAAATCCGCAAAATCTCAGTAGGCATTTTTTAGTAACTGACGCAGATGGCAAGAGGCATAATTAAATGGGAAGACTCATGTTTTGCCAAAAACTCATGGGACATATTAAGGAAAACTGCATTAATTTATTTTTTAGGAAGATTATAAATTCAAAGAAAATATATTAAAATCTCGATCTCCAAAGATAATAAGCAATGATTAGAAATTTGCAAGAAAAAATCTTTAAAATATCACAAGGTAAGGATTTATGGCAACGCAAATAAAAATTCAGAAATTCTCAGGCAAATTCAAATGCTTTAGAAGATGTATTCCAATCAAAATGACCAGCAACATCCACAACTTATCTACAAATAAAGAACAAAACATTAGAAATTATGCCATCTGATAAATATTTTCTTCTATGGAAGATCTTCTTCTGGATTCAGAATAACGTTTTATGACCAGCACCATCAGAACATGGACGGTAAGCAAACCCAGTGTGATGTCAATTAGATATGATGCAACATAGATACTGTTGGTGGAGTGGGTGACAAAGAAATACAAGCTTATTTGAAAGAAGAGTGTAAAGACTATGAAGGGATTTCTCCTGAAAATAAAAAATAAAAATTTTTTTCCAAAATGTAAATTTGCATAGTTTGATTAATTAAATAATTAAAAATAATTACTTTTCAGTTGAGGGATATGTCGTGTTATTGATTACAAAGTGGCAACAACAAGCTATTGCACCATGGATGACTGAAGGATCGTTGATGAGGTAAAATCTGAAAAAGAAAAAAAAACAAATGTTAGTGCAATTCTTAAAAGTCGGTTTAAGATGAATTTCAAATTATAATTATTCAGCAATTATAACTTAATTATAATTTATAGTTAATATTAGTAATAATTCAGTTATAGGTTATAATTTATAAATGTATAAGCATAAGCATTGGTTACTTTTCGTATCCAATCAGCCAGAGGTACAACGGCATAACGTTCAGTAAAAAGTGAAAAAAACTTAAAAGGAGGAGAGAATTATTGAACTGAGGAACATTTTTCAGTTTCTTATCTGCACAGATGCACTGCAAAAGAAATTAAGTTTTAATTAAGCAAATGAATATCATCAATGATGATGACGATGATGATGATGATGGTGGTGTTGGTGGGGATGATGATGATGATTGGGATGCATGTTCAGAGACCCACTTTGAAGAAGCAAAACAAGACCATCAACATCAGAGCAAATGCCCCGCACGTACTGAGAGCCAAAATCAACCCCAGCAATGGGAAGAAATAATGCACCAATCTCAATGGCTTTTCAAACCTGAATTAACAACAATGTTGATTAAATAGTATCAGTAACAATGACAAAACTCATCACAACTTTTAATAATAATAACAATAATAATAACAACAATAATAATAATAATTTAACTAAAATAAAAAAATTCTAGAGTTAAAGCATAAAACTATTAACATTATTATAACAATGGCATTAATGACAATAATGAATATATTACAGCAGAACAATCTCCTTATAAATAAATCCAACTTGAGTATGAAGTTCTTCAGGCGGGATGCAATCCATCGCACGACAAAGACTTGCAGAACAATGAATTGCAGGAAAAGAGGCACGGTGAGGAAAGACATCAAAAAGAGAATAATAAAAGAAATTCCATTCCAGACATTTACTTCTTGGAGGAGATCAATGTCATCTTCTAACATTCCTCTGATTCTCGACAATTCTTGGAGTCCAGAATAACTACAAATGCAAGGAGGGTCCATAAAAATACTGAACGTTGTGTGTATGATTGTGTGTGTGGGTTGGTACAAAATTAATGATGCTCCAATTAACTTATGTATTGACCAACCAAACATCCATATCATCCTTTATTTATTTATTTATTTATTTATTTAACATTATTCTTCTCAAACAAAAAAAAATTTATTAAAAAAAAAGTTATCAACTTGCCTCCAGAATAATTTCCATAGAATGACTGTGGGAACCAAGAGGATGTTTATGCAAAACAGAACCAATCTCAAGACATTGTAAATGTTTTCTATAATATAAAACCTTTTATTAACAACCAAGATTTCATTTCAGACATTGGAATTCACTTAAAAAGTAATTAAATTTTAAAATAATTAAATAAAAATAAGATTCTTACAAATTTTTAAATTATTAGCACGTAAGTATTGAAGTATTTCATTAAAGATTTACTTGAGTCTCATTCATAGAAGATGATTAGAACTAACATCCAACAAGACAACAATACATCATAAACACAGATATAAACGGACCGTGAATTATTAGTTGGCTGTGATGACTTTGCAGCTGAATCAAGGTTTGCAAGACAAAAAATGCAGGCAGTAACCACAGGTAAAAAACAGAAAACTGAAATTTAAAACTGAAACCATTAATCAATTGAAATTAATTAATGACAAATACGATATAATATAATACAAAAAAAAACAAGTACACACTTCACAAATAGTTTTCGATAAAACAGAATTTATGGTAATTTCGAGCAAACATCTCGAAGGAATAAAAACTTGTAGCTGAGGATTTCCATCGACTCCGTGATGTTTATTTGAGATTAGTTTTAGATCAAATTCATTGGATTTACTATAAAAATTTTGAAAAATGAAAGTCAGAATTATAAAATATTTGAAATTCTAAAACTTTGATTAAAATTCAATGCTTGATCAATAAAAAAAATCAAGCTACAAACTCGATGATGTGGTGGACGGCAGGATCACCCCAAGGAGTGAATAATTTGAAAACGGCAAAATCTGTAAATTTAGATTCACATCAAGTAACCTTTGAGTTAAAATTAGTACAGATACTGAGGTTGATAATGATGTTAATGACTATTACCTGATGGGTCACAAGACACAAAGTCTACTTTGACTGCATAGACTTGCAAGACATTAGAGAATCCTTGCAAGGAAATATTATAAAACGAATTTATGGAACCATTCAGTAACTGCTTCGTTCCTGTTGAAAGAAGTGAAGGAAGGTCTATTGAGATCTCATTTTCTTCGCTGAGAGTTTCAATCTGGAGGTGAATCTGGCCAACATATATTAATTAAAAATTATGAATTAAATAAAATGAAATAATAAATAAAATAAAAATAAATAAATATTAAAATAAGAAATATTAAATAAGAAATAAAATCTTAACCAAAATTCCAGCAAAAATTAAGCCTTAAGTGTTAATTTACATAAAACAAACTTTAACACATGAAAGGTGAAAGAACAGATACACAACTTAATAATTTGAGATGAATGCTCACTGATGTGTCAGGGACTGAAACTGCAAGATAGTTGAATGACTGTAGATCTTCAGGCAAGAGGTGAACAAACTGTTGTCAAATACAATAAATAATTTAATGACCTACCATAAACAAACAAACAAATATATTAAAAACCAGAAATAAATTAAGTAAAAGTTAATTAGATTGATTAAAATTAATTATAAAAAGCTTCACCTTCATAGGAAACTCAGATGTTGATGGTAACAAGAAGCCTTTTGAACAGTTATCCTTTATGTTGTTGCTGTTCACAAATATACATTGATTGGGTTGGATACATTAGAAAATATGTTATTATTCTTTACATATTTCATCTAAACCAACAATGCAAGCATGAAAGAAGGATGGTTCCATAAATGAAACCAAGTTGCAAATTGTATAAAACCCAAAAGATTGTAACGGCCACATACAAAGGCCAAAAACCACAGATAGCCTCAAGAGTATAAAAAAAATATTTGTTAAATATAATTACAAACATAATTAGAATCTGTATGAATGCAGAAAATTATAATTTACCTACCAATCATCACCATGTGAGGTCTGACATACCCCAAACCAATTTGTTTCTCTCTGAATAAACAATGCATTTAAATGTCATTTTAATTCCAGCCATAATCATCACATTCCCTTAGAATTCAAAGGATTGCATGACAATGACACAATAGGAATAATTTCAATCTAACTGTGGTCGACATGATAAGAAGTCCCTTATCGCGCTGAACTTTTGTTGACACATAACCTGGTTCGATCTGAAACAAAAAATATAAACGAAGAATGAATGATGAGCCCAACCATTGGTTGCTTTGGTACACTTTGAAAGATTGACCTGATTGTCCTGCAAACTCCATGGGAGTTCAACTTCAGTCCAAGAGAGGGTAGGATTAATTTCGTGATCTTCGTCACAAGAAGGCAAGTAATTTGATGTGAGACGTTGTTTGAAAGACTTATAAATCAGAGTCATATTGTCTGTTATCTGTAAACACACAAAACACCAATTATTTACAAATTATTTTTTTAAATTATCTTTACAAATTATGTCAAATCAACAATTCCTTTATTTCTTCAAAGCACTCACCTCTTGTTTGGCATCATCAACAATGTCATGGAAAGTTTTAGAAAGAACCTCATGTAATTCCTTGCACCTATGATGATAATGATGTTATGCATTAAAAAGTGAGAAATTACTTTTTAAATCATGAGGTAATTTAATTAATTTGAAGCTACCAAATAAACTCCACGTGATTGACGGGTCTCCACAAGTGAGGAATGGAAGCGGTCTGCACAGCAACACAACACAACACGACACGTTAGACCGAAATTGATTAAAATATTTCAATTTTAGACATTAATTATTATCTGCATTTTGTCTAAAATCATAAAATCAACATTTGTTCGTGACTAACCGACGTCCACAGTAACTGATTTCCTTTATCGATCTAAGAACAACAAGAGGTCAACTTTAACAAAGGTATTCAATCATAAATATTCAATATCATTTCATTTCATTTATTCGAGACGAACGAAGGGCCGAGGCCTCTGACACGTTCGAAAAAAAAAAAACAACTGAAGCGCAAATAGAACATAAACAATCGCCATTCGGACTTAAAAAACAAAAAAAAACAAAAACAAAAAAAACTCTTGTACAGATGTAAGCTCTTAGGGTTCATGATATTTAAGGTATTGGTTAAGGTTCAATTTGTGGATCTCAGCATTGAAGCGGGACGTGGTAGAGGAGTTAACGACATGGGCTGGCAGGGTGTTCCAGGATTTGACAATTCGGTTGGAGAAAAAGTATTTGGAAGTATTACAACGGAATTTGTTTGTCCTGAGTTTGTAGTTGTGGCCTCTGGTCCTATTGTATGTTGATCTGTTGAGAGTAGTGGAGATTTTGCTATTAGTAAGGCCTTTTAGTAATTTAAAACACATGGTGAGATCGGCCAGTAGTCTTCGTTTTTCTAGGGTGGGCAATTTAAGAATCTTTAGTCTCAGCAGATAAGGATATTTGGCCAGTGTGGGAATGGCCTTGGTGAACCTTTTTTGGATCTGTTCAAGCCTATCGATGAGAAGTTTTTTGTGTGGGTTCCATACAGGAGAGCCATACTCGAGTATTGGCCTAACAAAGGTACAAAATGCCCTTATGAGGATGTCATGGTCACGTGAGGAAAATGATGCTAGAATCAGTTTGGATATTGTAGCTGCCTTTCTGGTGATGTTATCTATGTGTTTGTCAAGTCGGAGCGAAGAATCTATGAGTATTCCTAGGTCTCGAATCAAGTTAACTCTTGACAGTATGTGGTTGTGAATACAATATTCATTTGGATGAAAAGATCTTTTGCAGCCAATTAATGAGAGAATCTGACATTTGTCGGGAGCGAGTTGTAGCTGCCATCTCTCACTCCACTCCACTATCGTATCAAGAGATCTCTGCAGCTGGAGAGGAGAACTATTGTAAAGCTTTATGTCATCAGCGAAGAGCTTACAAATTGTGTCTGAGTTCTTGAATAAGCCAGGAAGGTCGTTTATGTAGAGTAAAAATAATGTTGGCCCAAGAACACTCCCCTGGGGAACTCCACTAGTAACGGCAACCTCTTCCGAGACAGAGCCGTTTATTATGACTTTTTGCGCTCGCAGATTAAGAAAGTCGCTAATCCATCCTATCACATTGTCACTAAGACCATAAGTGCTAATTTTGAGCATTAGTTTTGAGTGAGAAACAGAGTCGAAGGCCTTGCGAAAATCCAAGTAGATGATGTCCAAATTTTGTCTGTTTTGTATGGTTTCTGTCCAATGGTGAGTGCATTCGAGGATGTTAGTGGTGGTTGAACGTGCGGGAATAAAGCCATGCTGGTTGCAGTCGATGAGCTTGTGGTTTAAAAGGTGTTGCATCAGAAATTTATTGATTATTCTTTCCATAGTTCTACAGCTAGTTGATGTAATTGATATCGGTCTATAGTTTTCAAGAGAAGTGGTAGGACCTTTCTTGTGGATGGGTGTTACCAGGGCGATTTTCCAGTCCTGTGGCAATCTATGATCTTTGTAGGATGCGTCGAAAAGGTGAGATAGTGGAACAGCTAGTGTTGAGGCACATTTTTTCAAGAATATGTTCGGAATGCCATCCGGGCCTGCCGACAGTGATGGCTTGAGTCCAAGAAGTGTCAAGTAGACTGTATAAGGTGTGAAATGAATGTCCGGCATTACATTGGAAGCTCTAAAGAAAGTGCCAGGGTTGTTGCCATCATCAATAGTGAAGACTGTTGAAAAATAGTTGTTGAAGGCACCAGCAATTGTCAATGGGTCGCTTGTTAGGGTGCCATCCGAGAGCGCAACCTCGGATATCCCAGACCTCATGTGCATTTTTCTGTTTGCGTACTTGTAAAGTTGGCCGATATTCTTACTTTTGAGTAGTTGAAGTTCCTGGGATTGGTGATAGATCTTGGTCGTAGCAGCACAGTTTTTAGCAAACAAAGAATAAGTATTTTTGTTTACATCATTGTTGTGTTTTCTCCAAGCCTTCCAGAGTTTAGACTTTTCTTTAAGCAGTTTGTTGATGAAGTGGGGGTATCTGGTTTTACATTTTTGATGGAAAAGTGAAAATTTGGTACGAACAGGTGGATGGCCAGATCGATCCGCTGCTTGAATTGAATCCAGCAGGAGTCCACATTGGGGCAATACTGGAATATTGCGTTCCAATCGATATATGAGAGGTATTCATTAATCATCAAGTAATCGCCTTTCTTAAAGTGAAAAGATGATGGCAACAGTTGTTGTTTTTTAGGTAGATAACTGAGAATATTTGGTCTGAGAACAATTACATTGTGGTCACTGGTTGAGATGGGGCACATCACTTCGATCTTTGAGATAAACTGGGAATCGTTTGAAAAAACGAGGTCCAGGATGTTTACTTGACGTGTAGGAGTTGTTACAAATTGATGGAGGCCACAGTTGTTAAAGAATTCAAAGAAAAGTCTGTAGATGTTATTGTTGGGTGCTGTGAATATCCATTGAATTACAAACAAAACAAACCCTCGATAACGATGTCAGGCCAGTCCTGACGAGCATGTCGTCCTCTCCGCCTATGGAAGCGACCGCAATCCTCCCGACGAGGCCACTAAGTCTCCAGTGATGCTGAACGTCTTCGTAGTAAGTCTTCAGTCCTCTGTCGACGTTTGCAACAGGCATCTGCTGTGGCGACGCCAACAGTATCATGGCAACCACCGAATTCACCTCAAAATCTGGTACTTTGACTATTCCCATGGCGACCATTCCACCCTTTTGTTGACAGATAAAATTAATGTTCCTTGCAAATAAATATCTCGATTGAAAATCCTTAATCTATAGACTCACAACTCACCATTGAATGGCCAATAACAACAACAGATTTCTGATGATCATAAAGCTTTGATACATGCCTCACACATTCATAAGAGTATCCTAGGAGGTTCAATATCGTAGGCTCAGAAAACAGTAAGAAATTAGCAATATGTTCCTTAAAAAATCCCAGGAGCACACTTTACTTGATTGGGACTCTAAGAATTTCCCATAAAATCCAGACTCTTCCTGCATGTTTATGTTATTATTATATTATTGTCAATCAATAAAATAAAGGTGTACTAAACTCACCTCATTAAAGTCTACAATAAAAAAGTCATAATGATGCTTTCCTGATCTTTCTGCTGAATCACTAATGGATTTAGCCAGAATGACTCCTAAAACATTACATAAGGTTGAGATAATTAATCAAATACAAAATAATGAATTAAATTAACTAATTTAAACAATCCAAATTATTAAATTAATAATTTGATTTAATGACTCGCCATCTTTGGCATCGCCTCCGTGACCATGAAAATAAAGAATTGGGATGCCCTTAAACTCTTTTTTTAGGAAGTATCTGCCCAAAATAAACAAAATTAGTTGCTAAAAATTTCAAATGATAAGATTATGCCATTGTGAATAGATTATGATAATAATAATGTTGCTACTTTTTTAATATCAAAACCTAATAATACCAATAATAATTTCAAATAAAACTTTAAAAAAAACTTGAACTAACTTTCTAATGGGCATGTGATAATATAAGGTGTATTTAGGATATGTATCTGTAATGGTCTTATTCAACTCCACAATCTGTACACAAAGTATAAAAACAACTGTAATCTATAATAAGTCTACAAATAAGTTCAAACAATACATATCTATATACAATATTTTGCAATTTATTAAATAAATCAAGATCTAAGCAACCTAATATCCATTAAACCTTTTAAAAATTCTGATTAATTAATAAAGAACTTCAATCATATTCTCAAAACTATTACAAATTCAAAATGAAAAAGCTAAAAATAATTAAAGACCTGCAGTTCACCAGATTTTTCTCCACCTTGGCAGTTATCATCCTTATTTAAGCCAACATTCACTATACTGACTATGATCATTGAAGCCAATATCATGACCACAACAACGTTGGCAAACACCAATACTATTTTAAGCAATCGACTCTTCTTTTCCTCTGATCTCAGCATCTCATTTAAGGATGTCATTTTAAAGTAAAATAAAAATCCTGGGAAAACCTAGCTTAAAGGATTCAATATAGGCTGACAAGGTTTTGTATTGCCAGAAATCCTTAGAGATATTATATATTTGTGTTTGCAAGACAATTATAAAATAGTTACTGTGAAAACTAAGCCTAGCATATTAAAGATTATTTTCGTAGATAATGGCTTTCTCGTTAAGCATTAGCGAAATAGCTTATGATTGGGTCTCATTTTATATGATTATGATTACAATTAGATCCAAACTTAGGATTGATTTAATCTGGGATAATATGAAAGCTAAAGAATTATAAACTGACATTAAATCATTACCAAAAATTTCCCCCTTCCACCACAGATATTGGTCTACTTAAACCATTAGAGATGATAAGTTAAGGTAGTTGCGGTTAATAAAAGCTATAAAAAAACATTACATAATTAAATAAATGAGTAAACCTATAAATCTATTACGAGTTATTAAAACGACTGCGAACGACCAGAATCAAGTAAGGTTTTGAACGATCCCGGCAACTTAAGACCGAAGTAAACATGGATCAACTGTCCTAATACTAATCATCTCATTATGAAATGAACCATAAATAAAATCATCATCACAGAGGGATACATTAATTTAGAAATGTGGTAGTAAACAACAACCCATAAATTGCACTCATTTGATTAATCTTACTGAAAGGGGATAAAAGCAAGGATGTCATTATCATCTCCTTTGGGTTTGCTTAATTGTTACCTAATTTAATTGCTCTCTTAGATTGACATCCTTGGACAAACACGGAAGATTTGCTAGAATGGGGTTTCATATAGATATTATTTCAACAAAACTAAATTTTTGAATAAATAAAAAATTACTATTTTCACAATGGGAATTTTAATTAATCACGCAAACCCTTTTTCCTTTTTTATGTAAGCAATGTTTCATATTATCAATGGAATTGTGAATTTTTCTCTCCCCGCCTCCGCCAATATGCTACCTAGAGAGATTGAAATTTGCTTTGAAAAGCAAAAAAGTGTGGTCATAAACTACTTGTTTTGCCCTTTCGCATAGACCAATTTAAAAATCCTAGATATGGCGCTTAGTTACTGCTTCAAATATTCATATCATATGCACAGTATTAAACAATTAATGGTAGATCAATAATCTTAACATTTAATAACATGAAGAATTGCGACAAAATAGATTTTCATGTTCAAACACTGGGACTCATTTGTCTCGAATAAATTGTAATGCTTTAAAAAATAAATGTTGTTTTATTGTTTTTTGATTTAAATTATTTATATTACAAAAATCCAAGGAGTCTAAATTAATAAACTAAAATCAAAACATTTAGCTTCATATCCATGCTGTTGTTTTGGTAGCTCCTTCGTATTGCATGTGAGTTCGCTTTGATATGTTAAGCCTTTTCTTGAGGAATGTGGTCTGTAAGCCACGATTTAGTGTGTCGCCTTCATTTAAAAACTCATTCTGGCCGTCTATAAAAGAAAGCACTCTTGGGCATGTACAGAAAAACTGTTTTTCTAGCCTGAAAAGCACAGTCACGTCTTCAGAAGCTGTGGTTTATTCCTATGACTCAAAAAAGTTCTTCAGGATATTGTCTGCTTTTGGAATTTTGCAGACGGTGTTTTGGTTTAATCTGGCATCACTATCATCTACTCCACTGAACACAATTACTACTGATACATCGTTTTTGCTAGATTTCCAAAGTAAACACAGGTACAAAATTGCAGCAGGGTGTTACATTTTAGGTTAGTTATTGCTTCAATTATGTAAATTTGTATCCTGAAACTTGTCCAATTTTGCCAGGTGGTGTTGTCCTGTTTTTTTCAATTGCGTTTCCTTTACGCTCAATAAGCAAAATAGTGCTTCTCAAGGGCCGTGATGCGGTCAACATCTCAACGTATTCTATCTTTGGTAAGCAAAGAAGTTTTGTAACCAGCCTGGACAACATCAGTTGCGAACATTCTCGAGGTTGGAAAGGCCAACACCTATCTATGAAAATCAAAGGGTCACCATTTTACTTTTTGTTGGATAAGAAAAACGGAGTTTTTCACGATGCAAAATCATTTGATCACGTAGTTGGACTAAAGAGAATCTTTAAATAATAAATATAAATTGATAAAAACTTTATTTTTGGTTTGTTTAAATTTTGTTGTTTAGTTTTGATGGCACACACAGCTTAAAAGATTAAGTTCTGTTGTGTGAGAGTAAATAGGTCCAAACAAGGCAAATGATCACCAGGTCTGAGAAGCCTGCACCCACAAACAGTTCCGTTCATGTTTAATTAAATATTTAATCAAAAGTGGAAGCACATGTATTTAGCAAATATAACTTTGATTGATTGGAAAAGGCACTTAAACAAATTGCTCTAATGTGAAAGTTAGAAAATTCAGGAGTTCAATCCACTAAATCGTTTCATTAGTGTGGCTTCTTGATGGTCTTGTACTTGTTGAGAGTGGCGAGCATGAGACCAATATATGAAGTCAAAAGGTCGTCCATCTTGTAGCCCTGGAAAAAGTGATTTGACATGACATATAATTCCTCAATATGGACTTAAATGATAACAAAGTTTCTTACCAGAACAGTTTCGAAGAGGAGTTTGGTTCCATTGACGACACTGCCAACCATCAGGTGGAAAAATGATGTTCCACTGCTCCAGCGAGCGATCTTTGTGAAGGGATATGTTCTCAGAATATCCTACAATGCCATTCAAGATGAGAAACTCTCTTCATATTAAAATATAAGAACTCAGCTCCAAGATTAATATATTAATTAAATTGGTCTGATTTCATAGAAATAATTTTAATATGTCAAATATTTTAGATGTAGCATGTCAAATCAATTTTCTGTTCACGAAAGCAATTTTAATGGAATGGCAAAAGTTTGAAAAGATATAATCGGATGAGATCTGGGTGCATCATCATTAATTATTGTCATTTTATGTGGTACAAAGTGGAAGTTACTTTGGTGTTTGGATCAAGGAGAATGACTCCCTGCTTGTTGATTGCAAGTGTCAAAATTTGTGGGAGGGACACATCTGATGTTTGCTGGAGAAAACAGAAGTCAATTGTGGTTTAATTTTCTTGAGGTACATGTGAATTAGTCTTTACCTTAACATCAAAGAATGCTGATCCAAAAGTCGGCCAGTAGTAAATCAGTTTCAAGAAGTTAATCTTGGCATCTTTGTCAGTTAACCTGCTGCACTCTTTGAAAGAGGTGAGGATTTTCTGGTAGAAATTAATCAAATTAACATTAATGCAATTACAGAACAATTAGGTCCATGTTTTTGTTTTTAACCTCTTTCCATGAACTTTCACTCATTGACTTGTGAAGATTAATTGGGATTGTTTCAGCCAGCAGCTTGCTGAAATAAATGTTTTCATCACTGGACATCAGAATTAAAATATACAAATGAAATAAATGTAAACAAGCCATTGTTACAAATTCAATTATGGATATTTACAAATTCGTGAATGAACCATATATACCAAAAGTTTCTAACTCAGTGCTGAGAGATGAAATATTATCAGGTTTGTCTCCAAATTTAATGTGAGCCACGAGTCCACCAAGTTTGATAGCCTCTTCTTCTGAGCATTTATGGTAGCCTCTCAAGTATTTTGGAAGTTCCTGAATATTTGAGATAGAAAAGGGTCCAAGGAATTAATTAGAAATTTTCAACAAAGAATTGACAAAATAAAGCTTGGAAACCTGATAGTAATGGAACTTGGTGTCCGCATTAACATCAAATTCTGGCACAGTGCTTGACCACAACTTCTTCATGAAGAAAACTTGGTAGGCAGGTACGTGTCCAGATCGTGATTTTATTTTACCAATCCATTCAGACAGGTATTGAACAAAATCAAAGAAAAATTCTCCTTCAGGGGTACTGATGACTGAAAGTATTTAGAAAGGTCAAAATGATGGTTGAAATGCTGAGTCAACTAACAGACTAGTCATTCCATATCAAGATTTGTCAGAACCGGAAAGTTATTATCATAAACATTATTATAAGTCTCAAATGGAACCTTTATCTTCAACTTTGATGAACAAGCTGAATCCATCAACACTCTTGAGTTTCAACTGGAGAGCAATCATGTCACAAAGTTCTTTTGCTTTCATGTTTGATTCTATGAGATACTCTGAAACAGTATCGTCTGGGAAGTAAATGTTCTGCTTTACAATCTTGTCAGGGGTTCTGCTGGCTGCTATCTCCACGGGATGGGGTGGATATTTACGACCTCCTGACCTTTACGTCAAAGTGATTTTGTAAATAATAACATATGTGTTTTGCAATCATTGCTGACTGAAACTCACTTGATGACTTTAGTGAGTCTTGTCATACACTGAGCTGCAGTAGGAATATCTGAACTTCTGGATTTGAGGAAAAGTTGGATTTCCTTGGACAGGTTTGTGCTTGGTGCAAACATTCCAGTCAAAAGCCACATGAGTTGCCATCCAATAGCTTCGCTGTGTCTAATAACGAATTTTAAAAACATGAAATACTAATTTGTTTATTGATTACAAGAACATGATGGGCTTACTTGCTCTTGTTATTAGTCAACTGCTTGGTAACTTGACAATAGACCTCATCTTTCATCAGATCCTAAAATTTTGTAAATTCATTAGACTCAAAAAATGTAAAACAATATTCTGCAGATATTTTCAAAAATTTGATGTTATTCATAGAATATTTTGTGAATGAAATGTAGGTGATTACATTATCGACGGCATTTTTGAAAACATTTTGGGCCAATTCAGGGTAATCAACAGGCATCTTCGATGGAAGGTCTCCCATGTACCTCAAGATAGGTAATCTTTGCTAAGGTGATAACTTTCAACATATGTAGATCCAGAAACTTTTACTTTGAGTCATAAAAATTGTGAATTTTGAAGCTAATAAGAATAGTTATTAATTGTAATTACTGAAATTGAAAACAATTGAAAAGGATATTCATAAAAGATTCACAGGCAGCATTGCAGAGGTTAGCATCCTGCATGAGTTTCTTGAGAAGTGGTTGTTTAATGGACTGAGTGCTATGTCTCCAAAGGGCCTCGTCTGCTTTTTTCCTGATTGTGGCAATTGTTCTTGTCGCAATGGTCTTCTTCGGAGGAGGCCTGCCAACGTTTTAATTGATCAGATATATTCAGAAACTTAATTAATTAAAATTAAAAAATTAAAATTAATTAAAAATTAATGATGATGAACAGTATTGATTATAATAATGATTATAATTAAGATCTATTCAACCTGAAATGATCGTAAGAGTAACTCTCAAGAGTATAATAAGAGCTGGAAGCATCAACAACTGATGTTGGTGATGAATTTATGTATTTCTCCTGGGGCTGTTTGGAGAACATTTGCTGGAAAAGCAATCTTACTTTTACAAATAAAAATAATTTGTCATTTCATGGAAAGACTTTATAGTTACACTGAAAATCATACTTGGAATGAGAGCCAATTAACAAACAGTATTGAAAAAAAATTACCAAAAGTTCAGTTGATGGTTTGGTAATGCAGGGCAGAATGTAGGCACATTCTGCTGGGAAATCACCTTCTTTCTTGCTCGACATGCTGACCCCGGAGCACCAGCCTGTCGTCATGGCGGATTCCCCAGAGCCCTTCAAGAAGATCAAGTCTCCTTTCTTGAGTACCAAGAAGGAAGGATCATCACCTTTGGAAAATAAATGTTGATGTTGAATATTAGCAATTGACATTTCGACAAAGATATTTACTTGGAGGCTTGTAATCTTGGAGAGCAATGACATATTTTGATCGCTTTTTGAGTCCTTCTAAGAAGGTGATGACAAGGTCTCTGATATCCTCAGCATTTGGAGATGTGAAAGTGTATTCATCATTCTTCAAAGTAGCCATCGTAAAACTCTGACCATGTATTTTGCCAGTTCTTATGAGAATTTAAGAAAGATCAAAAATGAGATGTTTCACTAACAAAATAATTTTATACTTAAATCTTTGATTTTTTTATAGATGATTCCAAAAAATTCTTTTGAAATACCTGCTACATGACACAGCAGTGATTTCTGGGTAAGATAACTCCAAAAGCACCTGTTCTGACTCATCAACAACATAAACTCCTGTCCAATTAACAGCAATGATGACATCATTCTTTGGAAGACTTGGCCCTGCAAATTTGTATGCCTCGTAGAATCTGGAGAAGAGCAATGGCCATCGGAATCTTGCAAAATTTACGACATCTTCTTTTATCCTCTCGGGAGACTTTTGTTCCTTTTTTTTTGTGATGATCAAAGTTATCAATTGCTTATTAATTATTATTATAATTATTACTTATTAATTAATAAATTAAACTTATTAATACAAGTATTTTTGTGCAGCTTAAGACTTGCCTTAGTGAAGTATGTGGTCTTAAAAGTGTCATAGGTTTTCTGGACCCAATAGTTGATGCTCTTGTTATTTAGGTAGCTATCAGGAATATATTGGTGTATCTGATTGTGTAGTCTCTCTGGTGCAAGAATATTTCCAAAGTCAATGTAAAATTGTTGAGCAGTTATGAGTGCTAAATCTTCATCCTGTTGTTGAATTCATTCAAACATTTATTAGTGATGAGGAATGTGAGAATCAGAATATTATACTGATAAATAGTTAAAAAGCTAGCCATTCAGACCTTATCACATCTGTACTCTCCAAACTTCACTCCTCTGACCACCTGTTGATAAATCAATTCAGTGGCCACGTTGTCGGCGGCCGGGTCATGCCAAGGAGCAAAGATTTCCTTCCTGAAGAAAAGTCTCCAGGGGGCACTCCTCTCCTGGGCTCCCATTTCTTTGGCATACTGTTCGCACTGAGATATGGCATCCATCACGTGATCGCCTCCACTTCCGAGAGAAGAAACCTGCACAACAAGTGAACTGAGATTAGCCTAACCCATAAATAAATCGACCAATTAAACTCAGTGGCCAATTATAATTAGGTTTAAGCAGATTGAAGAACGTGCATTGACTATAAATTCAATACCTTGTCAAAGAGGGCTATATAAAGTGAGAATCCAAACTGGTCTTTCAAATTAATCTTTGATGATAGCTGTTGGCACAATTCCTTTGCTGTTGTGGCAGAATCGGCCAATAGAGTCTTTGTATTGCCATCCATGAAGGTGATTGGAAGCATCAGAGGCTTCTTAGATTTTGTAGCTTGCAGTTCCAGCCAACTTGGTGGCTGATTCCTTGGTCCATTGGCAAATGTTCTCCTGAGTCTCTCCTCGCAATATGGTGCATACCCAGCAGGACCTTCTTTTATGAAGCACCTCAGGTATTTCACAAACTGAAAATTTAAATATTTAAAAGGTCGTTTTAGTTCAAAATGTTGAGATCCTACAGGAATTAATGAATTGTTGCAACCGCTTCAGTGGGAGCAAAGCATCCGACACAGAGAGAAAGAAGAATCCACCCTCTGGCCATGCTGGCCTTTGACTCATTCTGGGATAGTTGTTTGCAGATCTGACAATAAATTTCATCTCTGCAAATTAACAAAATTGGTTTTAGACGTCAATCATAAGGAATTAAAATAATTTTTATGACAATGGGAAAAGCTTCCTTGCCTGATTTCTGGTCTTAAGATTCCATTTCCAATTATGAAGTGGAGTTTCTCAAGGTTAGTCATGGGCCTGTCATCCATGAGTGAGTTTGGCATCGCGACATATTCTCCTTCTTTCAAGCTGTTTGATATTTCCTCGGTTATTTTCGATTTCTTTTTCAATGTCATCGATATCATCTTCCTCCTGGTCGTTCTTTTTCCATCTTGGTACACGGTGTTTGTGTTGTTCTCCTTTATTGTAAATAGTTGCAAATGTCAAATGAATGCATGCATGAATGAATGCCTATCTCTTAAATCTCAAAATACTAATAAGTGGATCAAGTCAAATGCTGGAGATTAGGTGTTAGATATTTCAGCAATAGCAAAGGATTTTAATTTTTGCCATTAAGCCATTTCAGAATGTGAAAAAGGCATGCCAGGCCAGACTATTAGTTGACAGTGGGGTGGTGCTACCCTTGCAGCCATATAAATAATTTGCTGGTTTGGACTGGAATACCACTAAGCCAGATTCAATAATAAATAATTAGGGGCAACATGCCAAATTTGAATGCCACCCTAAAGGAGAATTTTCCAGTCCTCAACTTACAATATCGGATCCCATTCTCTGAGCCTCTTCAAGATCCTTCTTATTGAACTTTCTTCCAAGAGTTGTATAAATCTTAGTCATAACTGGGGTGTTGTCCTAATGAATACATTTGTTTATCACATTTTGAAAATAAAATAGCATGTATTGAAGTTGTGCTTTGGTTGCTTAGTTACTGATTGATGACAATTAATAAACTCTTTGAAAAGTCTTCACCCTGCTTTCACCAGAATTGACTGGATACTTGAAATCAGGAAGGTCACCCATGAACCTCAGAATTGTAATCCACACAGAAAGAGCTGCCTGGAATCAATCAGCAATCAGATGTTAAATTTATTAATTTTAATAATATCTTAGTATTATCATACCAGAAGTAATTATTGAAATTAGTAAATAATGATGTAAATAACATATATCCTTGCAAAGAATAAACAAGACTTTCATTCAAATGAATCAAGAAATTGAAACTCCAAACGTAAATTGAAACTTGATTTCAAACAATCTGACAACTAACGATCTGATCGCCTTCGTCCTTGAGCTGCAAGAGCGGGTGTTTCAGACTTCTTTTGACGTGGGTGTTGGTGGCATTGTTCTGGAAATGCGTGGCTGCAAACCTGGCAAACTTGTACTCCATGATGTTCTCATCATCATCATCAGGGAGAGGCAGATGGGACCGGGAAAGGTCCAGAGTGCTGGCGTTGTAGTTTTGATCGCCAAGCGGTTTCAAACCCTGGGAAAGTAAATCCAGTTTTAACATGCTTTTAACATATTTTATAAAATTTTACTCATGTTTTTGAGTTGCCACATCATTCCTGCATTGAATTAGATTCTCAGGATCCAATTTTATTATCTACAAAAATTATTCTTTTCAAAAATTATAAAACGTTTTACTTGGAATGAAGTTCCGAGGTCGTTGTGTGCAGAGCTTTCCGGAAGGTCGAACATTTCGTCGATGACCTCGTCCTCGTTGATTGGTTCGTTCCTTCTGTTGGCAGCATCGATGAGTCGCTTCTTACTCAGAATCTCAGACCTTCTCCTCACCTCCTCGTCTGCAATTTCTTGGTCAATGAGGGCCAGTCTCTCCTTCAGATGGTAAAATATATAATTATAAAATTGAATTTTAACAAAAACGTGAAATGATAGACATGATCCACTTTGTATAAGACTTGCATTATAAGTTATGTTAGAATATAACACTTACCCTGTGCAATCTTTCAGCCTCTTCTTTAGCTTTAGCTTTCCCAAGAGATTTTTCCAGTTCCTTTTCTTCAACTAATCTCAGCCTGTCAGCTTCCAATCTTTTGTGACTCTGAAATTCCAAATTTGAAGTGTGAACAGCAACTTCACTTTAAAGTATGAAGACATATTCAAGAATACTTAAGAATTTGTAAACAATTGTTGAGTGACAATCGACGAATCCACTGCAAATATTGTTTTAAAAAAAGCATTAAAACACTTACAGCCATCTTCATCCTCCAATACTGAGATCTTGCCA
Source organism: Hirudinaria manillensis (assembly GCA_034509925.1). Lineage (NCBI taxonomy): Eukaryota > Metazoa > Annelida > Clitellata > Hirudinida > Hirudinidae > Hirudinaria > Hirudinaria manillensis. Next base: position 4,045,460 of record CM067528.1, on the reverse strand, counting down.
GCAAGCCACGAACACCAGCTTGCAGTACTGCGACACTGCTCAGCTTCTTGACATAAATTCGGCTATAGAAATAAGCACTGCAAAATCTCTGCAATTGTAATATCATCTTTCTAAAGTGAATATAATAAATTTTATTTCACTAAAAGCAATTATCAGCAATTTTTGAAGCATTGTTGCATTATATAGTGTCATTTGCACTTATATAATCACATCTATGAAATGCTTTTAATGCTTCTTCAAAGATTACTAATAAAAGACAGACCTGGAAGGCAATCATCTTCTTTCTCAGCATTCCAAACTGATGTGCCAGAGCCCTTGATCGGACAAGAGCTTGGAGTCTTGAATATCCTAGTTTCATCTGTAAATGAATATTACAAATCAAATGTATTTATAATTAGCAGTTAATGATAAGTAGTTTTAAATTAAATTCAAGCAATAAGACCAAATCAAGGAGATTGAAAGAGCAAGAAACTCATTGAAGCAAAAGAGAACCTGTCCAAACTTCTTTTGAGCCTGGTAACTCCTGACAAACTTCTGAAGAACGACGCACGATGAAACCGTTTTCTTGAACTTCATGCGATACTGCCAACCCTTGATTGTTTTCTGGATTGTCACCAACTTCAAAGTCAGTATTCTGTCTCTTTCTTGCTCTAAGAATGCATCTTGGGCATCCTGAATTAAAATAAAATTATCACAAAATAATCTCGGGCATCAAAACCCACAGATGCAAAGATAGAATGCAAATCTTCCTCTTCCTAAATAGTTAGTATATTACTGATCATTTAAGCTAGTTTATAATCATTCAAATACAAATTTTACTCATAAAAATGATGAAACAAATAAATTAACCTTTAGAAAAACTTTGCTCTTCCCCAGCTGGAAGTCTGCATCTCCAAGAGCAGCCGAACATATTTTCGCGGCAGCAGACTTACAATCATCGACACAAGACGAAGAAGGAATTCCAGTGGTCAGGATTCTGTATCTGTCCACAAATTCTGAGAAGGTATGTCGAATGGGATAGCCCTTTCTTCTTATGGTGATGGTCTCCATCATGCCTGAGTACCTCAGTTGTCTCACACAGAGAGTTCTGTCGAACATCTAACACAAGAAACACCTATCAATATCATCATCATCTTTGTCATGTCATAATCATCTTCTAACTTTTTGCCACAACCATTATATCATAATCATTAAGTGGGCATCCACATAAATTCAAAGACCAAAGTAGTTCATGCAAATGACAGTCATACCAGTGGTTTCTTCAATTCATTTGGTTTGATGCATCTGACGAAGAATGGCTGACAGTTGTTCAGTGTTTTCATGAGAAGTTCAAGCGATTTTTTGAATTGAGAGCCCAGCGTTTGAGCCCTTTTCCTTGTGTCGGTTATCTTTGAATGGTAAGTTAACATAAATGACTTAATAATATTCAAACAATACAAATTCTAATTTACTGACAAAGACAAAATCATCCTTGAATAGATTTGTCAAAAACTTCATTGAGGATTGTTGGACAACTTGCAGAAGGTCAATGCTGAATGTGTCCCTATTCTTCTCCAAGAATCCTGATAGAAATTTTTTGTCAAACAAAATTCTCATACTTATGAAAAAAAAAGAAAAAAATCATTAGGAGACATAGGAAAAAACCTACCAATGACATTGTAAGCCACAATGCCAGCAAAATGGACAATGGCAAAGTTTTTCACATTGTCAGACTTTGCCTGGCAATAAAAGGCATTTTTTGAATGATTCTGATTGAGTTTTGACAACAAAGTTGCATCTGATCCTTGAGGAAATTTGCTTTCCTCATCCACCAAGGCAAAAATATTGAGTGGTCTGGCAGCAATCAGATCCAATACTTCCTGATTGTCAACAAATTCTATCCTACTCCAATTAATACCTTCATTGTCATATTCTTCCTGCATTGAATTATTTTCTTAGAATCCCATTTCCACATTTTCAGTATCCAAAAGCCTACCTGCTCTAATTTGAATATATGTTGAACGAAGAACTGTTGAAGGTTTTCATTAGCATAATTTATGCAAAGCTGTTCAAAACTGCCAATGAGTAAGGAAGTTCCCATAGAAGACATTAATACTAATCAGTTTAATCAATGAGTTGTCACTAACCTATTGTTCTCAAAATTTTCAAAACCAAAGATATCCAAGACACCAATAGAGCTCTTGCTTCTCAACGTTTCTTTGGTTGTTTTGAAAATCGCTTCATTGATTTTGTCTATAATCCAAATGAACATTCGGCCATAAATTCCCTTCACAAAGGCATCCCTGACATCGAGTGAATTTGTAACACTCAGCGATGTTCTGACGTTTTCTCCTCTTGTACTGATTGTCTTGCTCACCAAAGCTGCGCTCAGATCTGATGTTTTCAGCTAAAAAGTTAAGTTAAGTTTTTCAAGAAACTAAAAAAGATTCATATGATAAGAAATGTTTGTTTGTTTGTTGTTTTTTTTTTTAAATATTTGTATTGTTGCACTATTTTAACCTCAAGAAGTCTACAAGTCCTGTCAACACAGTCTGAGCCAACAATCTCTGATGATTCCATGTTTTTCACCATGGCACCTGAAATGAAGGTAAAAGATGAGTGAAACCATAGTTTTGGCAAACATAAAATTTTACATATGAACCTCACATAAAAGAAACAAACTACCATTCAGAACAAGGGTGAGTTTCAAAAGTTTAAAAAAATTCTCAACTGTTATAGGTCACATTTCCAAGATGGAGTAGAGCAGCCAGAATTTTGAAGAGTATGTTGATTTCTTCATCAGTGTATGTTAGGACCTTCATGGCAGCCCTAATGTCAGCAAACTCTGAAGCATCGTTTCTCCCATCACAAGATACACAATTTCCCTTAAATTTTTCTATAAATTTTAGTTTGTTGCTTTAATTTGAGAGTTTAATGAATTTACTTGTGTTAGGTAGAAATAGTCTTCAACTCTGGTGAGCTCCAGCATTTGCTTCTCTTCAGGAGATAAACCAGCCAGTAGACAATAAAATATGTGGTAGTTTCTCTCATCTGGATTCTACAAATTGTCAAACGATTTGCCAATTAATTAAATCACTGTTGTAATTAATTATTTCATTTCAAATATTACCTGGCTCACGATCCTAGACTTCTCCAACAGATACTGTTCGATTTTCGCTCCTTCGATTGAGCCATTCCCGTCAAAGTAGATATCAATGTACTTACCGAACCGACTTGAGTTATCGTTTCGAACTGTCTTGGCATTTCCAAATGCTGGAAGACAAGTAAAGTTCGTAATAACGAATAGACGCCAAGTCCGCCAAGAAAACCCACCTTCCATGACAGGATTTGCCTCCAAGATCTGTTGTTCGATCCACGAATGTTGACCACTGACAGCGGCCAAGAACTGCAGAATCAACTTGGTGCTTTCAGTTTTACCTGCTCCAGACTCACCACTGGCAAACATCCAATAATATTTATTTTCAAACATTTGCAAAATGAAGTTTAGCAATAAATACCATAAATTCAAATAATTAAGCTCTGTCGTCGCAGACAGTGCAGTGCTGGGTCTATAATAAAGATTTAGAGGAAAGGCACAAACGGGATTGTGGCTGCAGGACACACGTTCTGACAACCCAAAAATTCGGAATAGCGAAAGCCGCAATTAGGCGCCCAAAACTCCTCTTAGATTTGAGTTACTTATATATTTAATCTTATCTTAATTATGTAAATATTGATCGCACACCACGCTCCACATAATTCCGGGATCTCCATGTCGTATAAGAATATTGCAGAGTGTTGCCGCTAATTTTTGCTCTTTGAATAATGCTTCAGAGGATTAATTAAATATAGTGACGGGATTTATGTTTAATTGGCTTAATTGAAATATGTATTTAGCCGATATAAAATGAACTATTTGATTTTATTATTTATATTCTTATTATTATTACTATTATTATTATACGTTGAAATAGATTTTGTGGTTTTGTGATGGTCCAAGAATGAAGCACATATTAACAATAAATTACATAAATATCGGATCAATTAATCCACTCACATCTGAAAACTTAGTGGAAATATTGACTTGTTCAATGAAACATTTCCCTACCTGATGATGATGCATTGACTCTCCTGGTATCTTTTCATGCTCTGATATGAATTGTCCCCGATCGCAAATATGTGTGGAGGAAGTTCGCCGATCTTTCTATCTTTGTATTTTTGAATTTCTTCAGATCCGTAAATTGGTAAAACTTTGTAGGGATTTAGGGCCACCAAAATAGAGCCAGTGTAAGTCTGATAAAAAAAAAAGTTATATAATAAATTGTTGGCTCGATAGTTTTTGGTTCGCATGAGCATACATAAATGTCGCCATTATTGAATCTCATGAGTAGATTTCTCAAGATTCCTGCTTCGTTTAAATCGCCCAACTGGATCATATCTTCTACCCCTTTGGCCGAGGTGGGGTGCATAACTTGAAGCTTTGCTGGTGGTCTCACCCATATTTCCTAGTATAAATTTAGAAAAAAATTACAATATCGTTCCGGATCATGATGGTATTGGATATAAACATGGAAAGTGTATCAATTTAATTTTGGTAATCAGTAATAGATAAGTATTACTTACATTGTTGTCGTCATCGACAACGAGGTAGCTATCGTTTTCACATTTCCTCACTTGGGCTCCCACAGCCACGTCGAATTCTCCTTTCGTGGTCGGTGATACCCAAACCCAGTCATCCTGAAGGGTTAACAAAACTTCTTAAACAGTTCTTTCAAGAATTGGAAGCAGAAAAGAATAATCATAAACCTTTTTTATGAGCACCATCTAGTATTTGTTAATTTTTTTCATACGTAAACCTGAAAATAAAATTTTAATCTATTTTCTACCAATTGTTAAACTATGTGTGTGAACACGTGAAAACTCACTCATTCGGGTCTGTAAGAAATATTCCAAATAACGGATATTATCACAAATCTAAAAAAACACAGCAAAATCTCACCCAAAGCTTCAAAATTATCAACAAGGGAGCAACAAAATGTCTCTCAGTTCGTGGAATTAAGAGTGATCACGTCTTGCTTAGTGTTAATGTTTAAGAGACCATTCGATATCAATGAACCGTGAAGATACGATTTTAAATCTACTGGTCTTTTCGTTTATGGCGTGTCATTAAGACACATTGTACATTTAAACTTATCTTCAGATAAAAAGTTAGAGACGCTTTTGAATTGAATTTCAATTTATTAAAACTTATTTATAAAAGCTCATATTTCAGCAAAAGAAAAACTGAACTGCTCTTAAATAGTAAAGGCTTAGAAACAAATATATGACACCTTTAATGAGACAGGTTGGGAGGGGCATTCCGAACAAAAGTCTCTGATGCAGAAATCATTTTCACGGGTTAATTTTACAATTTTCAAGTCGAAATATTTAAGTGAAAAGATTCCTGTAACTATAATCGATTTAGACATTAAGTGTTGATGTTTATTATTTGTTGAAACACCATAATTATATACGTTATATAATAATTACATGCTACAAGGATGCTCATCACTGTTTTATCGGTACAAGTTCGTTTTGCACGCCCAGTAATCGGATGATTGTTAGGCGTACAAACTGTTGACATTACTTCAACATCCCAGAAGGATAAGTCTAAAAGTAAGACTTTTATTTACTCAATTGCCAGCATCATTGGATAACTATATAAGGGCTAAAACTTATTATCGAACAAATCTGTCGCATAAGTCTGTCCTTGAAATTTCTTCGTCTTAAAATCGATTCAAATTTCAATATTTTTAAGCAACATTCCCAACTAATGTACTTACATCTTTCGTACATGAACTTTTCTTTCCATCCCTAACCATGCTGATTGTGGAATATCCACAATTCTTTATCGCATTTCTTAGAGCAACTTTGTCATACACATAATATGAACGATATAAAATCTGTGAAGAAAATATGTGAAGAATAATAACATAGAACATATGATGAATACGTTAAGAAATAATTTGTGGAACAACATCTGATTGTCTTCGACTTATTAAAATAATTTCTGTAAATAGTGAAAATATGTTTGTCCTCGTGACGATAAATTTTCGGTCCCGCCGCGGTAACCCTGCAACACACCTAAAAGAGGACTACGCAGGTCGAAGATGATCTGCCCGTCTAGCCCATATCGATGGGTTTTGGCTTGGCAGCGGAATGGACTAGTGAGGATATACATAAGGGAAGACCAGGTCGTTAACAAATGATTTGCATTTATTCATGAGCTCGTTAAACCTCGCCTTATTACAATGCTTCTACTGATGTAATAGACGTGATTGAACTGCAAGCGTTAAAAAAAGTATATTTCAACCTTAATTCATTTTAGTGTAAAATTTCAAATTTTTATTTTTAAACCTCAAAGTGCCGCCTCACCCCTCCCTTGGTACGCCAAGATAAATTTCTACTGTTGAAGATATAAGCGGATCATATATAGTTCCGCTCTTATTTCAACATGGAGAGCGCTTATGTTTTTATGCCATCGTGTATTATTTTCTGGAAAAAAGGATAGTGTATTATATTATATTACCTTAAATTGGGTTTTCATATTACGCAAATGTAAGTAATAAGGGACTTTTGCTATAAATTAAAATTAAAGAATCATATAAGAAAATGAATAAAATATTTAAATTTTCTTTGTCTACATTCCAAATTAATTTCTTAGGACATAAATTTACATAGGGACAAAAACATGGAAATTGTCAATATATAGTCGCCAGAGTAGTCTTGTTTACGTTGGTGTTTTTCTGATCGGATTTATTTAGTCCGAAATAGCTAAAATAGTAATTTGGATGATTTAAGTTGGATGACATATTTTTAATTCGTAAGAATTTAAACATCATCTGAGGTTTGTACTGTTTGACAGCTCCTTTATATTAAACAAACCATAACATTAAAGAAAGCCCAACCGTGAAAGTGTCCACATTTTCGTTCTATTTGTGGGATCTTATATGTTATTTGCAATTAGATCGGACGTGATCGATGAAATGATTTTATTTATCTTTTGTAAATTTTTATTGAGACTGCATGGATTTTGTATTAGATTACGATGACCATTTTAGATGGAAGACAACAGCACTTTTATTGATCTAGAAGATACAGAAAAACAAATACCAGGTTTTACTTTAGCATAAAAATAAATCTATTTCGACATTTAAAACTGAGATCTCATTGTAGAAATTGACATAATTATCAGTAATGTTGTCTCAACATTCTCCACAAGTTGCCACATAGATTTGAGGACATTAGCAATGAGGGGTATCAATGTTACCTACAGAAAAGAGAAAGGGGTGGGTTACAAAAACCATATGAGATGTCTACATTCCAAGTTAATTTAATACATGAGATATTTCTGTATTAATAAAACATGATCTACAGATGGTATCTATGATGTTGATGAAGCCAAAAGTCACAGCAAATATCTGGTCATCAGGGAAAGTAGCATGTACAGGATGCAGTAGGTAAATGGGTGCTTGACAGGTCCATGCCTCTGTATAATTTTTATATCAAGTTTATTATGTGTTGATCCAGTATTGAAGAAGCATATCATTGTTCAAAATATGTGGCAAAGCTAATAAAGAATCTGGGATTTAATGTATCTATGCGTAAATACAAGGTGGTGAACATTCTTGCCACATGTTCGATGCCATTTGACATCAACATACTCGAATTTGCCAAAGCCTTCCAAGAAGAAATTAAGGGCAAAGAAATCGGGTAATTGCTTAAATATTCGAATCTCAGAAGGTTTTTTGAACAATTGAAAGTCAATCATCACTCTCAATTTATATATTTTTTTAAAGTTCTAGCAATATTATGGTCAGCTACGAACCTGAACTTCATCCTGGTGCCAATGTGATGATAAAGGAGCCTAAGGCTTCGGTGAAAGTTTTCACCACCGGAAGCATTACCGTGACAGGTTGCCCAAGCAATTTATTCAGTAGTTTAAGTTAGGGCATAAACTCAAACATCATAATAGTCTTTTTGGTTAATAGGTATCCTTATAAACTTGAATATTTGTACATTTAAACTTAATTGTTATTTTATAAACAGCCTCAAGTACTGAAAAGATCCAGAAAGCCATCGAGCTGACCTATGAGTTGGTATCAAACTATTGGATGCCTCCTTCTGGCAATAACCTAAAATCATGAAGAATTCTGAAGCCTAGTCATCACCTATAATCTCTTTTCAGTTTTTTGTTATGGCATTAGTCTTGTTGAATGATGATGACCATAAATAAAATCATTCTTTTATTACTTGGACTCATCCAATTCAATGCCCTCATGTTCAAGACATTTGCATCCACATATAACTTTATAATTAATATACATGTACTTAGGAATTTTTTATGATTTGGGAATGTTCGAATATTAACTCACTCCCACAAAATGTATTCTATATCCTTCATTTTATGAAATCAAAGAAAGCATTTAAGTAATTTATTTATATCTGGGGGAGTTGGGTACATCATTTCAACGTAAGGAACACGTTTTGCAAATCTCTATATTATGCATAAGTTGTGATATGCTAATTAACCTATTAATACTGGCAATAACTAATTCTGAAGTTTTGCGATTATGAGATTTTTCATCATGTCAAAGCTGTTTCCATCTGGGTGTACTTCAACAATGTGACCATCTTCCAGGCGCACCAACAAATAGCCCTCCTGAGTGATGCCTAGAATTTTGCCTTTTGGTCCATCAGATTTGTACAAGTTGACCTCCTGGTTACTGTGTGTTAAAGTGGTGTGAATTTAATATTGGGATAGTCGAACCACAATGGCCTATTACTTAACAAGTCAATTTTTAAAATGAAAATGCTGATCAGGGATCATAGAGTACCTATGTAACCAATATTGGTGGTACAGGTCATAGAAGGAATCCCCAAAGTCCTCCTGGAATTGGTTTATCAGACATTCTATTTGAGTGATGGCCCTTGCCACAAATTCTTCGACTGTGAGGGGGTGAAGATGTCCATCTTGATTTGGGCAGGAGTTGTTATGCTGTGATATGATATCGTTCAAGCATGTTGTTGGATCTTTGTTTGATATGTTAACACCACATCCTAGAACCAAAAAATTTTTTAGGAAATGAGTTTGTTTTTTTAAATGTTCTCAAACTTACCAAGGTTAATGTGAACCACATTTCCAATCACTGATGACTTTATCAGGACCCCTCCGAGTTTCAACTTGTCTCCGTAATAAACATCATTCGGCCATTTTATTCGTAGGTTGATGTTCTATAAGTATTGTCCAAATCATTCACTTATCTTTTAAGATCAAGGAAAAAAATCCAAGATATTGGCAGAGTTTTGCTTCTAGACTAGTTGTGGTTACATTAGTGAGCCATGAAAGTGTTTATGAAAACAATAAGAATACATATGATGGCAACAATCATTTGGAGGCAGAAACTGTGGTGTTTGACGACTGTGATGAATCATTACTCATTAAAACCCAACAATGTTATAATGGTGCACTTTAAGCTGATGTTCCTAGCATAAAAGCCAAAATCTTCAAAAACTAGATACTCAACATTTGGATTGGTTGATTATTATATGGAAGTACATTATGATAACTAAAAGTGGCAACAATTTTGCTGCTATTTGAAGAAAATAATGGGTTTCTGTTCTCAATTCAAGTGTCTCAACACTTCACTGTGAGAAAAGGCTGATATTTTGAAATCCCTGATCAACTTTCAAGCATAATTTCATTACATGCATGAAAATCATATTTCAGAAAAGTAAAAATGATGAGTCCTAATGACATCAGTTAACAAAGTTTCTTATATATGCAAGGATCACTCTAATACTACATCAAACTTATTGATTTTTGTAAACAATTATTTTTAGTAAAAATAAAATTTATAAGTCATCAGCAAAATTACAAGTAAAATAGAAATCTAAGATTATAAAATGTTTACAGTGACCTAATAGCTTAAGCATTCATGTAGCAAACATAGCCAGCAAATGTTCAGACATGATACCTCATATCCCTTTTTCTTCCTGACAGCCAATACACTAGCCAGAGCAATAAGTTGCTGGAAGCAGGAAATACAATTTCCAAGTGGAGAATCCAGAGAAATCCTAACATGAAGTGAAAACAATGCAGCACCTTTTGGACTTAGCCATACATTACCTCCTCGTCCTTAATAAATAAACAAAAGATATGATGAGCACTTTAATCGCACCTCACAAAAAATGACCAAAACATCCATTAATTTAACTGATTAAACTATCATATTAAAATTTAAAATAAAATCTCAGCATTACCAATTCCAGATGTTTGTGAAGAGGCAATAGCAACAAGTCCAATTTCTTCAGGCATGTGGTCCATGTAACTGAAGTTAATAAAACATAATATCTTAAGTTATAGATTCAATATATTAGGCTTATAAAAATTAATCAAAACTTCATACACTCCAGGTGTATACACCTAAATCAAACATGATTCCATACATCTTCTCTATATGACTAAGTTGGAAAACATATAATTAACATAAAATTAAATTATTACTCATCAATAATCTTCATAGTTGTTGCAACCACATCTCCAAAAATAGCAACATTTCCCAAAATTGATGTTTTCAAATTCATTCTATATTCTTTAAAGTCAAATCCATAATGGAATTTCTGGCTGCTTCCATAATTAATTATAGGCAAATATGCCTCACTGGGTTTCTGAGTCAAATTTTCTGGCGATTTCTTATTTAGGAATTCATATGAAATATCTTTACCAGAATAAACATCCCCAATCATCTCATCTCTAATAGTGGAATAAAATGAATCAATAGAATCCTATAAAAAGAAAGCAAATTTTTAACAAAATAACTCTTGTATATAATTCTTTATTGATTTAAATAAAACACTAGAGATCAATTAAGATTATTTCTAATTTCAATAGATTACACAATGATAATAAAGGTCAAAACAATGCAAACCTGTTGTATCCCAAACAAAACAAGGGGAGAAAGAGGAGGGACATCTGATTGGCTGCAGTTGAGTCCAATGGTGGTTAAAAGACTTTTAAACACATTTATTCTCAATGGATTTGACAACTTCAGAGCAACAAATTGACTGTCACTCAACTTTTTATTGGAGGCATCTCTCTCGAAGGAGACCTAACCAAAAATAACCTTTTAATGAATTATTTGCAAAATGCACTTTGTCATGTAATTTTGTTAAGTAAATGGTTTTTGTCAACTAACCAACTCTTACCAATGAGAGCAAGGCAGCTCCGGATGATTGCTTGTGCCTTGCAAGTTTAATAACTTGGCCACCACTTTCAGAGTTACTGGCAATATTTTCCAAGGAAATGCTATCTTCTGCCTGATAACTACCATCTTCATAGCAACCCGAGCAACCGAATACGCTTATGTCGTTGAAGTCTTTGTAAGAAATTTTTATGATTTTAGATTGTCTTTGAGGGTTTGTGAGTTTCAGAAAACTCTCATCAAAGTTGCTTGACATGCTCAAAACAGTTCCTCCATTGAGAAAATAAGTAAGGAATGTCTCGCACGAACCATCTTCTGGGATCCTTCCCGCAACCAGGATCAATAATATCGTATTCTCTAACCATGGTACTGTTGTCACCTGGTCCTTTCTTAAGTGATATATTGCATAACAATCCCTAGCAAGACACTGAAGTAAAATAGCATGGACATTTTCAAACTTTTTGCAATCGATTTCATTAGACCCAGTGTATACGAGCACATTTGGAGGTTTCCCTGAATGAGCCAAAAAGTTCATCCTTTTAGATGTGTTTGAATCTGATAAGGTATCAGCAGAAGTGACTGCATCTTCTCCCGAACACGTGTTGTTAGGCATTGAAGATAAATATGTGCCAGGTGGACTCAGAACAACTTGGTTTTGAAGTCTGCTCAACAATGATGGAAATTGAGTTCCCATCTTCATAGATTTTTTTGGTAGTTTAACAGCTTCTAATTTTTGTATAATCCTATCATTTTTCACCGACACAACTTCATCCAGATCAATATCTAAAATCAAAGCTTTGGAATAAAATATCAAAACAATATACATATGCAACATAAATAAAGCAATAATTTTCAGAAGACTTTCATGACCAATTTTATTCTTAATTATTTTTTCATGTACCAATTTTGAAATAAGGTGAATTCAATTTTGGCAAGATTAACTGGAAAATAAACTAAAATTTAAATAAATTAAACTAAAATATCAAAACACAAAACAACTACTTGCAAAGGATGAAACAAATTTATTTGTGTTGATGTTACAGTATTTTCTTTGAAATATTTGAGAACAAAAATTCAAAAACTGTTCTTCTTCACTGTAACCAGCTAAGAAGCACATATCACCTTTTCTAGCGACTATATCAAAATAATTCTCCAACTAGACAAATATTAAAACGAATTTAAAGTAAACTTTTAAATAACTTGAAAAATAACATCCTACAGATTCATTTTAGAAAATGTCAGACCTTCAATGTACTAGCACTAATATTGGTATGCACATGTGAATTATGATCCAATTGTATTAAGAGCAGCTGCAAGTTGCCAAAGTCAACAAACTTCTCAAGAGCAAAATTCTGTTCTATCAAGATTTTCTTCTTAAGTATCAACTATTCATTAAAAAGAAATGGTGTTGTCCAAGAATAATCTCAATTTGATGAAAGGATCTCAAAACCTCAGTCAGAATAAACCTTTTTTCCAGCAGTAAATATCTGATAATTGCTGAGTCTCAACAAAGGCTGAAGTATTGAATTGCATTTAGTTTTATCTTGATGAAACAACATTGGCCAAAACCGAGACATAAAACCCAGTGTGAGCTGTTGGTTTTTAGCATGAGAAATGTGACTAATAACATAGCCAATTTTCGAGAAATTGGAGCTGATGGCTTTCAACAAGTTCATGCCAGTACTTTGGAAGTCTTCACAGATCAAATAACACACATTGGTCAAACCACTAGAAAAGAAGCATCATCACCAAGACTCATTATTAGGAAGTGTACAATTGTACAAGCAACTATAAAGCTATTACCTTCGTATGAAAATACGTGACTTGTTATAGAGCTATCCAGTCAAATGTTCAAATAATTATAATTAGAACGTTCATATCTTTTCTGAACAGTTCGATATTTAAAAATTACAAACTTCTCAGAATTAATAAAGAAGTAATTCACCTTTCTCTAGTTTTAAGTTACAAGAGAAAATTCTAGTAAACAAAAAAAAACTATAAGACAACTGAACGGATGTGAGCAAAACTCTTTCAGCTTTAATCAATCAAGACGACAGGGTTAAACAACTTGACTAGCCTATTTAATCAACACCATGATCCCGCACTGAACACCAAACACGACCTATCACCTCACCAAATCAGCGAATAGCCTTAACCTTAATAATGATTCAAGAATTTTGCTAATATTCAGTAAATTTATGAATTAAATTTTTAAATTACTATATAAATTGTCTTTTAGCAATTAAACTATTTATGTTATTTTTATAATGTCAAGTCCTATCTAGTGTAGCTCATAGATCCAGTAAATAATCTGGAGTTATCGTCGCTTACTGAGCATGACCAGTGCGATCGTTAACCGTCTCTTTTGCTTTGGATCACGTAAGTCCATCATTTACTTTAAATTTTTACCCTAGTTATTGGGATCGTATCGAACTATTTACATTTAGGGATCCAAAATGCGATACTTGTTTTACCGAAATTACAGCTTCATCACTTACATCCGAAGGACAAGACGTTAGAGAAATTTTTGATTGACGTTTTTTCGGCTGATTGACTATATTTCTTAGCATATATTATTCTTCTTAAGGTATAATCAAAATCGTCACTAACTATGTTTAAAATCTATACAAAATTTTTTTCTGGAGTTTATATTTTGCATTGTGCTTTGTAGCTTTGGGTTTAACAAAGATGGGACAACCAAAGAATCTTGGTCGGGTTAGAAAGTTTACTGATTGCAAACCGCATTCCTAAAGTCAAACATTCCGTTCTAATATGATTTTTCAACACAGATCTATCTGAGAAAGTAAATTCTCAGCTCAGAGAGGATAGTGCAGGGAGATTATTTGCAGTTGTTCTGGCAGCTGGAAAACAAAGGAAAATAACTCAAGAGGACGTGATAGTCCTTGACAACAAAGACATGCAAGTCGAAATTGGAGACAAAATAGTCCTCAACAAAGTAATTGATTTTGTCGTTAATTATTTGATGTACTATCCAAATTGATCGATGTTTTCATAGGTACTCATGGTCGGCGGAAGTGACTTCACTGTCGTCGGACGACCCATTCTCAAGTTAGCATTGAGAAACTTTACTTATCTGCAAAGTCTGAATGAGCGAGGACACAAGAACATAACCATGGCAAAATTAAATTAGCTTGTGAAAATGCAACTGCTTGGGCTATGATACATAGGGATCTTTGTCCAACCTGATCTATTATTTTATTGCACATTAAGGCAATTAGTAATGGTTTTTTTTATGTAGGTTTGACTTGATTAATCCTGGTTAATTTGTAGACCAGACCTTGTTAAGGTTGAAGCAACAGTCATCGAAAAGACCGCATCCCATACAAAAATATGTTTCTGGTACAAAAAACGAAAGGGGCAAAGGGTTTTCAAACGTGAGTACCATTCAAGTAGCATATTTAGACACATTCACAAAAACCTTCTAAATTTTCAGTCATGAGAGACACCCTAACGTACCTGAGGATAAACGAAATCAAGTTTTTTGGCCTGCCAGATTTTGAAGATCAGAAGTTATGAAATGTTTATGCCTTCTCACTGAACAAAAAAAAAGTCACCTTTCTTATCGGTCACGTAGGATCGGCATCGAGACCAAATTGCAAACATTAAAATTTGTCAACCGTGTTCAGTCAATCAAACAATGTAGAAAGTAAAAGCATAACTCTTACCGACGTGAAGAAGTGAAATTGGCTTCAGTTCTTATTTTGCGTGCAACCCAATCAGAAAAAGCTTTCAATTGATATAAGCAGACAACAATTTTTCACATAAAACACATCATCTCATAATTAAGAATTTCATCAAGATAAATAGGCACGAAACAGAAATTCGAAATAGTAAATTTACAACAAGTTTTTTATTAAAATCAACATCCACATACAAGTCAATAAACGGAATACGATGCTAAACAATTCAAGCGCACTCATCACGAGAGGACCTCAGAATACGTACGGTTTATGATTTTAAATTAAACAATGATGCTGTCAGTGGAAGGGGGAGATTCATTGGGTGTTAGGAAACGGTTTGACTTTTGTGACAATACTTTCCGACGAATCTGTGACCTTGCTGCGATATGAGGGTTTGAAGTTGCCTAGAAAAATTAAAAGTTATAGTTACATAAACTAAAAACAATGAAATATTGAAAATTATTGTTTCACCTTCTTAATTTTTCATTTTCATTCTTCTGCTCATTTAATTCCTTGTACAGCTGGTTGTTCACACATTGGACCTTTGAAAATGAAGCCACAGCTCTAGCCACTTCAGCAGCTGTGGGTCTCAGTACAGGATCACATGCCGACATTTGCTGCAAATTCCGACAAATTACTACTACGTCCTGCATTGTTAAATTGATGTCCTTAATTGCTAATGATTCACTAACCTTCAGCAGAATGTTGAATCCCACACAAACTCCTTTTAGGTCTGGTAAGCCCATGACCCTGTACTCCTGCCAGACCGGACCATTGGGGGGCATGCTGATACCACTTCCCTACAAGCACAACAATCACTGATTGTCCATATCTCTTTACATAAAGTTAGAGCAATATACTAACAGCTTCGTAGACAGTGAGAGACAGAGAGAATATGTCAGCTTTTTGGATGTCTGAGGTATTCTCTTGCAGGATTTCCCGTGGCAGGTAACGACAGTCTCCTTCGTTGAAAGTCGGATTAATCGCAGACGTGACCATTCCAAAATCACCTGAAAAAGCAATTCATCTTTTGGAACCTCCAATAAATCCATATTTATTTTTATTTGTTTTATAGCAATATTCGATCAAATCCTACCGATCTTGTAAGTAATGTCGTTCGTGTTGAGCTGAGATAGGATTTCTTGATACGAAAAGTCCTCTTCGTCTGCATTCGAAACGTCGCTCTGCCTTTTGTAGCAGATGAGGATGTTGTCGGGTTTGAGATCGAGATGAACAAGATTTTGCTGATGGATGAATGATAAGCCATTGGCCAGTTGAGACAGAAGTATAGACAATTCCGATTCCAAAAAAGCTCGGCTGTGATGTCGGTTCTTGGCGATTATGTTGCTGAGATTACCCCCTTAAAACAAAATAGGCAATCGAGATCAGCATTATTAAATTAAGCGATGCCATTAAAACTCATTATGCCAAGATCTACATGTTACATAATGTAATGCACAGCATAAAATACTCACCATTACAATATTCAGTTTGAATGAAAACCCTGTCCATCTCTACCCAAGACGAATAGTACCCGATGATGTGTTGGTGCTTACCGAGGACTGCATGGGCGTACACTTCATTGACTGCATTTGTTCTATTGAAAAATTCGGATTGCACTTTAGATTCAACAATTCCAAATCAGCTTAACTTATTTAACATGTAAAACACTCACTCTAAAACACTCCCAGCAACGGGTCTCTGTGATCTCTTGATGGCATAAACACATCCATCCAATCGATTAACACATTTGTGGACACTTCCAAATTGACCATCACCAATTCTTTTTAAAATATGAAATTCCTCTCTGAATCTACAGACATTCATTTCCTTTAGTGAAATTTTTTTGCTTGGATGCTGCTCTTCTAAAGAACTGTCGAGGCAGAATGAGCTGAAACAGCAAAATCTGTTGTCAGTCCAAATTCAAATCATCCAAAATCAAGTCATCATTTGAAATTTCTTAAATAAACATCCATTAGCAAATAGATCACATTACAAAACATCAAGCTTGCATCAAATCAACTGTTATTAGCTACAGCCATCTTTACATGTATGTATGAACCTACCTGTCGGACTGATCCCTGCACCTTTTTATTCCCGATTTCAGAGTCCTGCTTTCTGATCCGATGCTAACAAATGGATTTACATTGGCTTGGGGGCTTGATGTACTAAATAGGATTTTGGGTCTGCTTCTCAATTTTGTAGAAGCTCGGGGCTTACTTTTACTTAAAGAATAATTTACAGAGGGTGGTGAAGTACTAAGTTTCATTTTCTTTAAACTTCTTTGAAGTTTGCTGCTAGCCTTTATTTGTGAAAACTGTATTCTACGGTTTGAATTTACAGAGTGACTTTGGCTGACAGGTGTCTGTGGTAACAATGAGAAGCCATATTCATTCTGAGAGTTGTTTGCATTACTAACATCAGTAAGGCTGCACTCCATAATGTTTTCTTCGTTTTCATCAAATGAAAATGGTATGGGAGAGAGTGACGGAGAATGTGATGTGTTGAACCTTTCTGTAAACTTGGATGGCTTCACGGGACTCGAACCTGGCGTTGGACTTCCGAGTCCCGAATCCCACAACTGCGAATGTCTTCGGTTGCGACATGGTGTTTGGGCCAAATGTATGGAACCATCCATAGGCAAACTTCTTTCCGAAAAGTCCAGAATATCTCCGCTTGTGATCGAGTCATTGTGTGTAGATTCCAGTTTATTTTTGAAATTTTTCACTAAATTGAATACAGGCGGCGCGCCCGGCGACAAACTATCAAACACGCACCTACTCATGATCGGCATTTCATTGATCATCAAATTTCAAATATAATTTACCGGTTACAAAATTCCTGATTACCGAACGATCCCGTTTGACGACAAAAATGAGTACTCCCTTTGTAACGTGCGCACAACCTAGCTTCCGAACCGGATCGTCACTAGTTTAAAACGAAGCGGCGATAATAGCACGTGATCTCGTAGACCAATAGGAAACCAAAGGTTTGAGGAGAACCAATCAAAAAAGACTTACTTGGCGCTTAACATGATTTTAATTATATGCAGCATTTTTTGTCCTTTGTTTGTGTGATTGGACTGTCGGCCATATTAATATTTAAAATTTTAATTAAATTAATATTCATATAACAGAAGCCGTAATTGCTAGGCGGCACTCGTTCATAATCTTAAATAAACCTTTTAAATCGATGAAAAACATTTGATTAGGATCGCTACGAAAATTATGGAGGAGTTTGATAGCGTGTGAGGATATACTTAAGCATCGACACATAACACAACAACCTCCACGTTTATCACAATAAGATAAACACGTTAGTGAATTTATAATTGTGTAACAGTATTCTTTTGGGGGTGTTCAGTCAAAGATTCTGTTTGATCGGTTTTTGCAAAAATTTAACATTTTAAAAGCTAATTTAAAGCATTTTCGAAATCAGTTTTTTTCTGATTTGATAACGTGTGTCTATTCAACACAGATATTCCAACAGAATTGGAAACAACATTAAAAAAGTAAAACGACGGCCGCTGCTCTTTGACGTGCAATCAGTTTCCAGGGTAGCCAAATAAATGTGTAAATAAGTATAGTATAGTGCTCATCTAAATATTTAAATGTAGACCACTTTCTAGTTTGGAATAATTAAAGACGCATTAAATTTGCCATCTGCGAGTGCCGTTGTTTGTTCGTTGTGTTCGCAACAAAGAAAAATGTCGAACGTCGAATCTAGGTTAATCACACTTTTCAAAGTGCTGAGTCCTACTTATAATTGTTTTCAAACTCCTCGGTCAATCCTAGAAATATACTTTCTCGCAATAACCAATGAGTGGCACTGCGATCATCGGTTTTGAGTGAATTCCCAGGTTGGCACTTGACATGATAAGCATCTTAACAGCCCCAACTCGATCATAAGTGGTTGTTATTACCGTAAGATAGTAACACAGTTTGGATTCTATCAGTCTAATTTTTTTTGGTAGGCTCACCATTAGCACTTCGAATTAAGCTAAGCTGTTGTTGGACAAGTTTCTGACAAATACCGTTTGGATGGTCATTAAAAAATGGATTCCCCACGACAAAAAAAAAGTCAAAATAAAAAAAAACAGTTGACACGATGTGTTGAAACGGAGTTCTCCAATCTATTATTGTAGCTACGAACGAGAGATGATGATGACGGTTACGATGATGGAAAACAAAGTTTTGTTTCAGTTATATCAAAGCTGAAAAAAGCAATTGAGCCACGTCAACCTAAAAATATTTAGTCTATCCAGAAGTTCCACACCTATGGAATTCAACTCGTCCAGTCAAAGTTTAAAAAAGTGATAATTATATGACTATATAATTAGAAACTAGCCCGAAATTAACATTTTACTATTGAAAGAGTTTCATAATTTCTTGGCACAAAAAGGTGATTTTTCCATTGTCGTCCATGTTTTCATTGTTCAGGTGCTGGAGAAGTTTGAACTTGCGTGTCCTTTGTTCCATTGTTTCTGTCAACCTGTCCCAATGCCAGTCCAGAGAAGCAGACTCTTTGATCTACTATCCGAAACAAAGGGGCCATGAGCCGATAGGTCTGTGCTCCATTTCGTGGGGAAGGGTTTAAATAATAACATTAAGGGACTGATTTTGAAATCTGTCAACAAAGGAATCAACCTGATTATTCGCTGCTAATTATTCTGATGAGCAATCATTAATTTTCTTATTTGAAATCCCACTTAAAAAACAACGTAATAAGGATGACCTAATTGCCCAGTCGAGTTTTTCAATCCACGATAATTGCATTAGTAAATTGGATCAAAAGAAATTAATGATGATATCTTGGGACGTGTAAAACAAAAGGACAAACAGTGTATTATATCACTGAATGATTCAAATGAGTTGACTTCTTGACGTTTTTCTCATAGAATCGCAGGCGATTAGCAATTATTACCATCATCAGCACGTTGTATAACGATCTTCAAAGACGAGGGACACGCTTCCAAGTCACTCGACAGCGGTAGTTTTTGAACCCGGTTGGGATTCAACAGAAGTTCGCTACGTAAGCATTGATTCCCGGTGTTTTCCTTTGATGATTCGTCGTTTTCATCAATCATCTTTCAAACCAGAAAGATATAAATGTCCCCCAATCCATGCAATGTAAATAAGAGCGGGGAAGTTAATTTTGACAATGTACTGAGGAAGAGCATTCCAGATTTTATGGATTTCATTGCTTCCGGTGTGGCTTTGTCTTAGAGCGTGTCAGCAAATTAAAGAGCACTATAATTGTCAGACTGGCAATGAAGCGACGTGCCCGAAGCGAGGTTTTCATTGGCTGTGTTGTGATTATCATAATGGATTAAATATGCACGATTAATTATGCATGTAGTCGTGATTTCAGAATAAACAAAATCTTGACCAAATGAGATATAGATGTAAATTCTCTACATACTGATTGTTATTTGATTAGTCACGTCTGCGATTGTAAAAACCGTGTTTGCAGTTATTTATCGGCTTGCATTACCGATTGTGATATTAAACTGAATAATATTAACACCTTAAACTGTTACAAGAAAATGTAGTTGAAGGTAAACAAATTTTGCAGCTCTAAAAAAACAAGCTAAATGCTTTGTCTTCTCACAAGGATCTTGCTCTACCTAACGAAATACGAAATTCATCAACTGCCATCTTTAAAATCATAGCTTACTGAAGGAATGGTGATCGTTAGAGAGGAGGTTCCATGACTCCATCTTTAACGTGGCTCCGGGCTACATTTGGTTGAAATGTTCCGGTTAAGCAAGCAATAGGTAGTTTATTCCTCTTGGGTCACAGGCCACGAGCTGTCCATGTTATCGATCCGATTGGACACACCCTCAATGACAGCTGTTTCAAAAGTGACACTGATGGAAAGGAAATGTTTTCACGTTTCATTGTTGTACATATAAATAACTCGAATTATCAGAATATATAACGAATTGCTCCAACATTTTTTATTTCAGACACGAACGCTTTGAAACAGCAAATCTTAGAGACTTGTTTACAATCTGTTGGCTGTGAAGACACGTTCCGCATTCTGAAAGTAGTTTCATTTGATCATCGAATTATGCAATTGGTGACAATATTGGCTCCAAAGAAAGTCAGAGATTCATCCGTTGATAATCCGGCCACTGAAGATGATTCTATCTTAAATCCAAGTGTTTATTTTGCGTACACTTTGCTTATCCGTTAGAATCCTTATGTAACTGGGTACGTTTAATAACGTGCCAAGTCAAAAGAGACGAATAAAGTTTCAAATTAATTATTGGTAACAATTTTTATCTGCCATGCGAGAATACACGGTCCGTTCTATTTCAGCATCTGAAAACTTGCGCATCTTTCGTGACGTGTTGAGCGGGGATGGAGTATAACAGAACCTTCTGAGGCCTGCAAAAGTTGTCATCACTACTTGCACAAGGAATTTTCGAAAGTTAAATCATTTCAAGTCCTCCAGTCATTCGCCCTCCTTCAATCTCGTAAATACAGGTTTAGGTTTATCACCAAGGCAAGAAGATATTGGTGACATATTTATCGACGTCGTCGTCAAATTGATATGAAGGTGAAATACCGTGCAATCACCAGGTCCATTACTATTAAATGACTATTTCTTAATTTGTTACTCAATAGATGTCACTCGATTATGAAAGATGCGTGAAATATTTGACAGCCTATCAATAGGTTTTCCTAAGACGATAAAAAAAATAAATCCATTAAAGCAACGTTAAAGATGACACTGACGCGTGTGAATTATGTAACAGCTATAATGATGGAGGATTGTAACTGGCGACAATTGACAAAATTCAATTCACGCTGCCACAAAGCACAGGATATCCTATTGCGTCCAAGCCAGACTAGAACATTACTGAATTTGTACTTGTCAATATCACAGAAATAGAATATCCTTACAGTAATGCCATTTGCAGTGATGCAACAAAGTGTTATTCTGCATAATCCTCACCACTAACTTCGGCCCGTGATTCCCTCAGAAGCCCTTAAGGATTGATGGGAGGATCCGTTACAATAGCGTCAGTCTATTTGTTGCGCTTATGTAGTTCTGTTATCATCCCCTAAACTCGTCATAGCCTGCATTCTGAGGTTTCACATAATTTGGCAAATATAAAATAATTGCAGAAACATCATGCTACAAACGCATACTGGGACGCAGTTGATGGACTTACCGAGTTGTTCAACCTAAAACCAGTTTTTTGTTAGTGAACAGTAATGATTTTAGACTGTGACTTTATATTAAAGGAATGCCTGGATCTTGCTATAGGCTGATGTGGAGGTTCTATTTTTAATTCATGTGGTTCAGATTAGTTTTTGCGCAGAAAATGTTGACTACTGAAGCATGATGTCGCTTCTGCAATTATGGGTATTTGCCCTTTAAGTGAGTTTTTGATGTTATAGGTAAAAATGAAAAAATAATCATCCGCTATAAAAGTAAGATTTGACCCTAACCATGATCAATTTATAAAATTTTATGCCATTGACTCGTAACGCAAAAGGCCACATTCTTGTTGAGTTTCTTGCATTGAAGAAGGAACAAATGAAACCAAACTTAAACAAAACTCTCAATTCTGCTTCCGAGTTTGTCAGACACTTTCTTCAGCTTTTATTCCATCTTGTGACAGTTCAATTTGGTTCATGACTGTTATGAAATGGCAAGCTTAAAGATGGTCTAAAAGCACTAACATTATTGGGCGAGAGCGGAAGAACGAGGGAAGAGCGGAAGAACTGCTTTTGGACGAATTCTGGGCATTGCTCTCTTGTTTGGCCAAGAAAAGTGCATGACTTTTACACAAGAACTATGTGATCTCCATCATTGAAAAGATACAGAAACACATGAAGATTTCTGATCAGTTCAATTTCAAGCACATTTCCTATCTCAGAAGCATCGACCAATTTGACATCGGGGCGTCCATTCTCCTGGCCAGTCCCAGCATGTTGCAGAGCAGAGAGAGCTTTTCGACAAACCTTTGTGCCGAACGAGAACGGCATCATGGCGGTGCGTTGAGGGTACCTTTGCCGTGAAGATCTTTCGCAGCCTGAAGAAATCTTGATGACGGAAGGACAGAAGTCGCTCCTCAGGTGCTCGGTCGATTGCATTTCCTTCTCGGCACACGCCGACCGCCTCCAGACGAGTGAGTTCGTGAGGTCGAGACACGTCGTTCTCGTCCATGGTGACCAGAACAAGATAAGTAGATTGAAGAAGGCTCCGACCAAGAGTGTGCCAACCCCACTGGCCACCTCTTTGACATCTAAAATCCCAGGAATGGATGGACCTTTGAGCTGCCTTTCAAGCTGAACAAGAGGATCAGAATTGTAGGTGAATTTGCCAAGAAGATCGATAGTACAGTGAGGTACTGTATGGAGTCATCATAAGAGACAACTTTAAATGGCTGCTCCTGCCAATGTTCCAAAGTTCACCAGCCTCCGGCCAGATCTGACCGTGCCTCACATATCTGCATGAAGCGCCTGATCTGCTGTTCAAACCTTAAAAAGCAACAAACAACTATGACTCATAAAATATAAATTAGTTAAATATCCTAATTAAATTACCCGATGATTATATTTAAAATATTTTACCATATTTTGTCTTTCTTACATCACTGACAAATTTTACTTTAGTTAACACAACATAATAAAACTGTTTTTCATGGCAATCTTAAATAGTTAATGATGTTATTGCACTCAAAATGGCATTTGAGGATGCCTGGCAAAAATCTAGGCCTATAGGCTATTGGAAAGGTCAATGAAAAAGTCCTTATCCTTATCACTATTTGCTTTCTCTAGCTGATTTTCTTAAAATTGGCCATCTCTTGCTTCTTCAGTCCTTATAAGCCTTCATTACGTAACAAGGTGTGGATGGATTAGTGCACTTTAATTTGTCTTTTATGCATTCTTTTGATTCGCCTCTTGCCATAACCAAAACGTTTCGAGTTTTCCAGTTGGCAAAAACGATTGACATGTTTTCAGGATTCAAATTGCGATGAAATAAATAATTTTACTAGATTCTGAAAGGTAATAATCTCCCCTTTCTACATATGTGCCATTTATGTTTAAATAACTGAAACATTTCGAAAGAATCGCCGATCTCATACCCACATTAAAACCGGTATCCACATCGATAAACAAAAGCAGTGATTGCCGGCAAAACAATTTCCTAAAGTTTCGGAAGACTGAATATAAATTAATTCGTCTATTTGTTTAAACCTTTGGAAGTCAATCAATAACCTCTTAAAGGAATTTCAAACTAAGACGAACAAATTGTGCTCACCAATACGGCTTACATTCTGTTAAGGCCAATATATTTGTCTCTCTCCAATCTTCTTTTCGTAATTTATAATGAAAGTAATTCTATCGAAGTTGGCATGGTTGTGAAATTTTATTTGACACTATAGGTTATTTATAACACTTTAATCAATTTAACAATTAATTTCACAAATTTTGGAAAAACAAGGTCAACGTAAACATAACGTTCACATAGCTCCTAGAGCTCACACAAATTCTATAGTGATGGCTAGAGCTTAAAATGTTTAAAATTACTAAATTTTCCAGAAAATTAACACTTAATTAAATAAAAAGTATAAAAAAAAAACACACCGATTTGTTTCTTAAAAGGAGTCAGCAATCGCACACATCCTCGAATACTCAGATTTTAACTTCTCGACAAAATTTAAAGTTCCGTCAATAGATGCCAGATTGGTGTTTTAGTGTTGTCAGATTCTCCATACATTGTTCAGGTGGTGGCATCTCCATTGGCGTGTTGTGGGATTACTATGGTTTGATGTCCATCCACGGTGGTTTCGTTGGTGGGGTGGTGGTCGCACGGTCTTCTGCATTCCATCAGAGTGCCGAGCTTTTGCTTCAGTTTGTGGTTGGTTTTTCTTTCGTGTTTAAGTTTTTTCAATAAAATTCCTGAAGTGCAAATAAATCGATAATGCAATGTATCGAATTACTTTTGAATATATAGTGAATATTTGAAAAATTATAAGTCGAAGATGTCAAGATTTGGAAAAACGATACTTCAATGTATTAATTGGATGCGATTCATGAAAATGTTTGAATGTTTAAGATGCTATCTTTGATGTTTTTGTCAACACCATCATTATTATTGGTGTCTTACAAAAATATTTCCAAAAATATGATTGTTACATCCGCGTTGGGAAATTTTCATATCTTCAAAGAACTCAAGAAAGAAAATTATAACGGTTTGTGAAGAGGAAATGACACAATGTCTTTGTGATGGTCACAAAAGTCAGAAGTTGAAGAGTTTTAATTGGCATGCAGGGGAGTACAGCTAGCCGTCGATAACAATTCTCTCATCAAAGAAGCGCTTCAATTCCCTCGTGCGACCGTCTTGTGTTGCGAGTTGATAGCCCTGCTACTAAAGCTCTTAATTGCTTTGAAAAAGGACTCTATACGTTGTCTTTCATTCGATTAGCTTCCCTTTAATTGACCGAGGCAGTGGACTCGTGAATCATTGATGGGTGTACAAGACACAATAACTGTCTCAAGAGATACAGGCGTCCGTTGTTGGAAGGCGATTTTCTGTCTACAACTGAATTAGAGAAGTTTTCCTCGATGGATGATTTAGCGCTTGCGTGGCAACGTTATTTTCGGAGGCACTTGGATGAAGGTGGCGCTGTGATTTACTGACACCTTCGACACTCGCGTCCATTGCATTATGGAACAATCCGCCTGCCCGATTAAGCCTCCATCCAATGATATTTTGAAATTAATAAAAATATTGCTCAGCACCTCCCCTCGGCATCTCATGCATATTCATGAGCACCACATGGACTTTCTACTGCGAGATAGGTTTTTATAGGAGTCCAGCAACAAATGCCACAGTCAAGTGTGTCTGAGGAATGCATAATACCGATCGTAAAACAAGCACCCAACAATATCCGCCGACCAATATCCAGCCACTTATACAACTAACCCCCAGTTCACTCAAAGCGCCTAAACCCCACCATAAAGTGACTGGACACACCGACATCCTTGAATAATAACGCACCGTCTCGGCAAACACTTCAACTTTCATTTATTCCCCCATTCGG
Source organism: Hirudinaria manillensis (assembly GCA_034509925.1). NCBI lineage: Eukaryota > Metazoa > Annelida > Clitellata > Hirudinida > Hirudinidae > Hirudinaria > Hirudinaria manillensis. The sequence goes on along the minus strand of CM067528.1, from coordinate 4,019,469 downwards.
ACGCTTAATGCGTTTCTATGGCAACACACGTGACGTCACCGATAGGAACGATTTCCGTTTCCGGGCGGTCATAATCAGGAATTAGAAATTATCGGCGATCTTCTTCTTTGGTTATTCTGGCGAGCGTCGGCGCTCCTATAATTATGTTTGAGATGATTTGTGGCCACGGGCGTCGGCAGAGGTTGTGTGGCTGAGGTGTATTCGAAATCCTCGCTCGGAATGGAATTATTCGACGCCATCTTGTTTCATTTCGTCTCGACGGCCGTGTTTTCGTACGTCGCAGATTGGAGCTGTGAATTATGCCGTTACACGACATGCGAAAACATGTTTTTCCAGCCCGTCTCCAATTATTCTCAAATGCCCTTTTATAAAATAGAATAGAAAAGTGGACAATTCTATTTCGACAAGACTAGCTCAACAAAAAAAAATAAAAGAAAGAAAGCTTCTAACAAAACATGAGAGACTTTAAACCTTCTTTATGGAACTTGAAAAAGGTTGAAACAATGGAACCACTGGAGAGCTCCTCAGATCCAATTGACTGGATCAGCACCTGATTAATCCTTGCAAGCGACTATCGGCAGCAACAACATGGCGCTGAAGGACGGAAGCGGAAGTATTGAGTCGGGCAATGAAGCGGAAGTTGCTGAATTGTTGCCAGGCAAAGAACTACTAGGAGTGGAAGGAAACGAGGCCTTGTCAACAATTTTTGATGTCTATGCTTCGGGCTACCTTGGCATTATTGTTGAGGAGATTTTATGCCCTTTACATTGCTCCTCAATTTCATCTCTTTTTGCGTCTTTCGGACATGTTTCAGAGAATTAAGTTAAATCAACTATCATCCTGAACAGATCCAGTGATAGTATTAATCGACTTTATATATTATTATTATTGTTATTTATAATTATAATATGTAATAATAATTATTGGAATTTTATCAATAAATTATGTCAAAACACAAAGTGTAAATATTTTAGTTTTCAAAATACTTTTGAAATAAAAACGATTTCTGCAGATTTCTTCGGATGTCACTTTAAACATTTCCTCGTTTTAGATTTTTAGATTTTTGCTATGGCAAAGCAAACGAACTAATTAAACCCACATTTTATAAACATATTTAAAAAAAAAAGGAAATCAATGAAACAAACGAATTAAAAATATATAGATTTGAATTCGACGTTTTACCTTTTTCATAAGTAAACTTTCGCTCCATGTAGCGAGAGTTATCGGCGGACAGGCGAAGGATGCTCTGGACATTAGTCAGGAACGTTTCCAGCGGGAAGTTGGAGTCCCTGTGAATATGGAGAAGTTGCTGTTGTTGTTCCGCGAGTCTTTTGATCATTTCTTCCATTAGGATGGATCCTGGATACGTTGGAACGAACTGTCTCGCTCCATCGCATCCGCAGTCTCCATCCTCCTCGTCGTCGTCAGCAGCATCCATCCTCTCTCCTATCTCGTGATCGCCAGTTTTCTTCGATTTATCCTCACCATTGGCACGAGGAGATTCTCTGCTGAGGTCAGAGCAAGGACTAGTCACGTGGTGGGGATTTCTGATGAAATCTTGGATTCTATTGGCCGAGGAGCTTCCACATTTGTACTGCAAATGAAACGATCGAGCATAAACTACTACAACCCTTAACAAACAACAATCACAACAAGACAAGACACTCGCCAGTTGCGCGTCCAAACCTATTTCTTGTTGTCGCAGAAGTATGGTTGCAACAGGGAATGACCCAATAGCTTACTTTCCAACTAATTTATAAGTGATTAAGTGCTCGTAATTTTTGATAATTGCATAAAAATTGGTTAAATAATTGCAAAATAATGTCTAAAAATAACTTCGTGTAGGTTGTTTTTTTTCTTGAGGAGCCAATTGATGGAGTAGTTGTTCTTTCTTCCAACTTCAGTCGATCCTTCGTATTCGTCGTCGTCGTCATCATCATCATCATCGCGAGCTTCTGAACAAGACAACAATCGTCAACAAAGTCATCATCATCATCATCACCACCAATACTATAAAGTTGATATCATCTTTATCATCATAACCATTATCAATATTATACCGTTGCTATCATCACCATCATCACTTAAATCACTATAGTTTGTACATTAAACTATAAAAAAAAAACAACACATCCCACCATCTCCGCGTGAGGTGGCGCTGCATCCGGGAACGTTTCTGATTCGTGGACATGATTCTGAGGCCTCTGATGCGACGCTGAAACATTTCCTGATGGTGAGTGTTGTTCTCGTGGAACTTGAAGTGTTGTGGAGTTTTTCGTCTGCAAACATTTTATGGGGAAGTTATGATAACGATTGTCGATTCTAAACTGGACACATAAAACTCGAGTGAATACCTTAAAATACAACGAGGTTATTAAAAAATGAAGGACGTAAATTAATTTCAATTAGCTTTTAATGAGCCGTTAATCGGAAGAAATTAATCTGCAATCTGTCCGAATTCACCTCCAGAGTTGAAACTGCCAGCATCGTCTGCTTCTTCGAACTTCTCGATGAGTCCGAAGAACTTTTCCACCTCCGCCGCTCTGTTGCCATCTTCGTCGTCGTCTTCGCCGCACTCCTCCTTTTTCTTGTCGTGTGACGTCAGGGGTTCCTTTGAGGAGTTGAACCTTAGGATTTGGTCGCGCGGACTCCTAGAAAGACGAGAAGAGAGAGAAACGTTTATTTCCGTCGATTTGAGAGGTGCTTTCTTACGATGGTTTTTTTTTTATGTCGAAGGCTTTTTAGGAGAGCAATCGATCGAGGAAGACAAACAGAGGTAAAAGAGAAAAGCGAGAAATTGATCCAAGTGCGTAAGAAGCGATGCATTATCGCTCGCACCAGTGAGCCCATTCGTAATGGTTTCACATCCGCCTGCAACATGTCCCTATTGTCTCGAAACATCTTCACGGACTTTCAAAGGACAAGAAATTGTTCCGTTTGTTTCATATTCTTCCAATCGATAGCCTGGCGAGGCTCAATCCTCGTTCCATTTCATCGCCTAAGTGCCCTAAGTGTTTCAATCGCAGACGTTGATTTCAAGGCTTGAGATGAAAGGGCACGAGTTTAATGTGCCAACAATTATTAATTTTCCTTAACTGTTCCTAATTAATCCTAGCAATTACGATCAAAGGTTATCACGTGAAGGAACGACAATTCAATTTATTAATATTTATAATTTATTTTTTTTTATAAAATATTACCCATTTATTAATTTATAATATTGTAATTTAACTGCAATTACTAACTACAACTACCTGGCACAGCTGAACTCCCCGTTGTTGGCTTCCTTTTCTTTCCAATTCAATTCCTTGCCAACATCCAGGTCATCCTGTTTCTTGTCGACCGGCTGATCTTCGTTGATTTCCTTCTTCAGACCTTCCTCTATTCCGACCTTTGAACTCCATTCGCCTTCACCTCTCAGGTTCAACTTGAGCCTCTCGTGGTAGTTGGCCATTGCAGCGGACATGGCCAGATCCAACATGGCCGTATACGACGAGAAGGAAAACATGCCGAAAGGGTGAGACGGGAAAGGGTAGGCGCCCGGTCTCATGAACGGGGCCACGGATGCTTTCGGAGGTTTGTCAGTTTCTGCGGCAGATCCACCGGATGTCGGTGGAGATTCTGGGGGCTGCTGGTGTGGCTCGTGTTGAGGAGAGGATGGCGATGAATTCATTTGCGGGGAATGAGACGACGACGATGCTTCCACCAATGGCGACTTGAAAGATTCAAAGAACTTTCTGTTTCCGCTCGTACTTACGTCAGGAAGACATTGGGTTAATTCGCTGCTTTGTTGCTGCTGTTGCGGATGGTGATGGTGGTGGTAGTTGTAGCGACTGCTTTGGAGGAAAGGGAAGTATCCTGGCGGAATGTTTGGAAAAGCTGGAGTCGTCGTCAGGTTGGATGGAATGCCGTTGGCTCCGTTCGGGAGGTTCACCAGACCTCCGGTGTGCTGGAAGCCGTTGTACAGACTTCCGAATTGCAACGCTGCCTTCTTGGCTTCAACTGTTTTATAAATTTCCTTTCAAATTTCCAAAGAAAAATTATCATGATACAGACTACACAGTTATCGAGTCTAATACTAGCAGTTATAAATGCTAAAGAATTACAACAGTAGAAGGTGTTTCTTGAAGAACATTTCGTATCCCAAAGCACATCAGTTGTGACTTGAAATAATATCATGTTGAATTGCAATAAATAATAAATCAAAATAAATCCCACCGAACAGACGGTTCTGAGCGTAATAATCTGAAAATCCAGACATCTTTGTTCTCTTCAGCTGGTCAATGACCTCTGAACCCGACATTGGGGATCTCTTCGGAGGTCTGCCTGGTCTCGCGCTGTTGGAGAATGCGATTGTTGTTTCAGTAATAAACTCATTCCTAGAGAATGAATATTATGAATAAATATTAATATAATAAATATACATAATAATTAATAATATATAATATATTTTATATAAAGTAATCTATAATTATAATTATAATTATGTAATTAATAATTATTCTTAATTACCATTAATTATTATTATTATTATTATTTCTGCTATTATATATTTATGTATAGTATATAGATTTATGTGACTGGGAAAGACGATCAACTGATGATTAAAATTAAAGAGCAGACTGGTTCAGCAATAATAAATTATTGATGTTATGGTTGACAATATATTGTTAAGTTAATAATTTACAAACTCATGTCATCCACTCTCATTCACTCCATCCGAAGGAAGGATGGAACAAAAAGGGACCAACGAAAGGAATGAATGAAGTACTTGCAGCCTATCAAACGCCTCGTCGCATCGCATTTCGTCCAAAAATAACCACCAATCAGATCATCTGCCCGCTCGAAACTGATCACGTGACGTATTCGTGACATAGAATTATGAAGGGCGTCACGGATTTGACGTTGACGTTTTCAAAATGGTTGTCAACTTCTTTCAAAATTTTATTTTTGACATTTTAAACGATTTTTTTTCTCTTAAATTGCTCTTTTAAAAACAACAATAATAATAAATAATAAAATAATTAATAACTAATAACTAATAGCACTTCATCATCATATCGCATCATCATCATCGTCATCATTATCATTATCATCTCCAGCATCTTCGTCGTCGTCGTCAGGACGGCGTAATACTTATTGTGTGGGAAAACAAATTTTTCGCTTCGCCGGGTTTTGAAATGTGAGTCAATTTTGCGTCACACTCGAGTGAATTTGTCCTGTGGCGCATCTGACGATCCGTGTAGGGAGATTGAATGACATCGTGTTCTGTTGCTTTACAAGGCAGGAGGGGGAAAATGATTTATGCAAAATTAATATTTAATTCGATTTCAAAACGTTTATTTATTTCCTGTCCTTTGGCTTTTTGCAATGCAAAAGAACATCGATAAAATACTATTAACGTTTATTTGATCTTTTCAAGGAGGTGGTTAATGCATCGTGACAGCTTTAAGTTGCTTTGTTCGAGCGGACATTTATGACTGGTTGGCGTTTCAGGTGATAGCTTGTAAAATATTCAATGATACTGGGTTGTTGTTTTTGTTTTTGTTTGTTTTTTTTTTCTGAATAAAGAAAATATTTAAGATCATATCACGTGACTAGAAAGACGAGATTCTCTCCAGAAATTAATTTATAATAAAATACATTCTCCAAAGAGTGTTCTTAATGTAAAATAATAATAATAATAATAATAATAATAATAATAATAATAATAATAATAATAATAATAATAATAATAATAATAATAATAATAATAATAATAACGATCCTAACAACAATAATAATGATAATAAAAATGGAGCGCCAAATAAACATAAACAAAGATTTATCGCAAGAAGAGAAGGCAGCGGAGGAAGTAGGAGACACGAGGACAGAAGGAGATGGAGACATGATCGATACTTCGGAACGGCCATTACTTTGAGACAAGATGGAAAAAGAGGGTTTCAATTACAAAAGCTTGTTAAGGCTCTGATAGATGCGATGGACCTGACATTACCTCCCCTGGATTAAACTCAGATAATTCACTGCTCTGTCCGCCTAGAACGGGATGGAAACATTGGAGGGACGATTGAGTGAATGAGTGAGTGAGCGAGTGAGTGAGTGAGCGAGTGAGTGAGTGAGTGAGTGAATGAATGAATGAATGAATGAATGAATGAATGAATGAATGAATGAATGAATGAATGAATGAGAGAGTGAGAGATTGGATGAATGAGTGGAGGAGTGGAGGGATCACGTGGTGGATTAATGGATGGATTGACGGATATGGCAGATGAACGGTTTAAAAAATGAATGAATGAATGAATGAATGAATGAAATGTTTTACCGATCTGTTTAATGGTTTGGATATTGATTGATCTTATAAATAACTAAATTTAAGATGCGATAGATGGATGGGTGAGGAAATTAATTGATGGATGGATAGATGAATGGACGGACGGACAGACGGATCGATGGACAAGTGAATGAAACGAGCATCCGACTTGAAACCCCTCAGTCCCATTTAGTGCGACAAACTTCTTGACAAACCGACAACTCGCACATGAAATTGATTGACCCCAGAGGTCGCCGGGTTACGTCAGAAGGGTCATTAGGATGCATGGGAGCTTTCATCCGAGTACCTGCATTATGGGGGGAGGCATCACCCTCTGACCTTGAGCTCAACAGGTGGATGAAATATAGCTCCATTACTGCTGCTCTTGCTCTTGTTGTTGCCATGATTAATCAATCAATTTTATTATTATTATAATTATTGCTATTGTTATTATTATTATTATTATTATTATTATTATTATTATTATTATTATTATTATTATTATTAAACGACCGAATAATAACTTGACTTATACAACTTAGCAAACGTCCAACACGATATTCCATCGTTTTATTCTCAGGACGACAATAAAAGTCGCCACGTTGGTCTGGGGCGTCACAACAAACAGTGGAGTCAACCTATTATCGTCAAGTCAACCT
>CM067528.1:3845000-4007500 GCA_034509925.1 Hirudinaria manillensis | reverse complement strand
GGCCTCGGCTCTGACTGACAAGCCAGATGGAGCATTATGGAAACATTGGAATTATTTCTATCTCGATCAGCGATGGCGATAATTTAATTTGTTCCTCCATGAAAAGTATTCCCATAAAAAATGCTTTCACATCTCATCTTGACCATGAATTGGAGTCGAGTCGGAACCCGTGATGAATGGCCTATAAACGTTATTTATTTCATTTCCGAGAATAAAAAGTAAAAAAAAAAAATATATATATATCTATTCTAAAAATCGATCTTTACGATCCCTTTTCGATTCTTCCGAAAATCTCAAAGTCGATCTGGGCCATCAATTTTTGTGCGCAATTACGCATTCTAGATAGGAGGGTAACCTAATCGAATAATATCGGAAAATCAATGGAGGAATTAGTGTGGAAATTAATACTCAGTGGAGCGGTCGTACACGAGAATGCTTCTAATGGGCATTAATAATATTTACCGGCCCGGATCATAAGTCCCACGCTTAATCTCAGAGCGCCATGCGATGCGGGGTGGAAGAGATTCTCTTCATCCTTTACATGTTCCTGCCTCCAATCCCGGAAAAGGGCATTTGACTTTCACTTTGCAAATGCTTTCTTGAATGATTGCTCAGATTTTCACATTTATCCCTCGGCCTTCCAGTAACGGGAGCGTTGAAGTCGAAGGTAGGCGACAGTAGAATGGGTGGGGGCGTTTGGGGGGTAAGAATAAAAAAAATTTAAATCTAAAATTTGAATTTATCCTAGATTAGATTTTTAATGTTAAAATATTTTAATGTTTTTTTTTAGCGCTTCCAGTTCGATCACATCAGTACATCGCATGAGCATTGTAATAAGGCGAAAGTCTCCGACTAATAGCCACAATCTAAAATTAGATTTTTAATTGTAATCCCACGAAAATAAATATTTTGAGGGCTTTCCGGAATTTCGATGGTCATGTTATCATCGCGATATCAACGGGACGGGAGCAACACAAGCAGTTGGCAAGCCACTGGTACGCCAGAAAAACTAAATATTAAATTAAAAGGAAACTTAGCAGCTCGTTCATAATGTGTATTAAGATGATAACACTATATTAATCAACTATTGATGTGGTCCCATAATTTTTTTGTAATAATAATAATAAACAAAAATTGTAATTATCACGAATCATTTCGATATGCATCAGTTATATTCGTTATATTTTCATTTCAAATTAAGAAAGTATCTTAGTAAGGTTTTCAGCGTTATTTTATGATCAAAATCACCTTTTGGTAGCCTTTTGATTCAAACTTCACAGATTTGATTGATGTGATAAGTTGCAAGTTAAAGAATTTTACAGAAACAAGTGCCATCTGGTGACTCACTTGAGACAATTCGATGTGAAATGTTTGCTTTCTGTCATAGTTTTGTTTTATTGTTGATGTTTAATTCTAGAGTTTTCATCTGGACCCCCGCTCCATCTACTCAAGTGACGTCATAATGTTTTTCGCCTCCCCTCATCATATAACATCATTAATAGTTAAGTTATTTATAGATGTTGGGATAATTAAAAAAGTCATTAAAATACAGCAAACATCATACTATATTTTAATGGTTAAGTCTGTGAAGATTCTAACAAAAACATTAAGGTAACAAAATTAATTTTGCAGTGTGTTTAAACCATAGTATCTCCTTAAAGTTATTTTCAATGTGCCTCATTAAATAATATTTGTGTATAATTTATGAAAGTATAATTTACCTATAGATTTAGATAATTTGTTTGAATCATTTAAGTAGTTCATAATAATCTGATGGAAATTATTCCCTGTCTATGTATTTATTATCACGATCTTGGAATTAGGTGCATTATTGATTTTGAAATTTAATTTTATGGCTGATGATATTAAGTTTTAAACTTACTTATATTGATCACCGGTTTACCTATGCCGGCATATCAGGGTATGTGGACCAATATAAAATCACTTTAGACGTTGACTTATCTATCCTAACAAGCTTTAACTCCAGCTAATAGGTAAATATATTTGAGATATTTGAAGATATTAATTTGTTTCAATGCTCTGTATTGTATTTATATAAGATTTCTAAAGGTATTAAAAATTAAACAAGGCCGTCTAATTAGAATTGAGCCAGACGATTTAAAATTCAACATACTTTAATCCATATCGATTGGAATAATAGAGTGTTTTCAAACAATCGATTATTTTTCTTACTGAATTTAAGAGTTCTAAATGAGTGATTCAATTTAATTCAAATGCTGCTCTTTCACTGACCTTTAACTTAATTATTTTCACTGTGAGGCAACACTAAACTGATCTCTCTACTAGCTCTTTTGTGTATTTGTTCTGCTTTCCAAAGGTCTGCATGCTTTAAGAGACTCCCTGCTTTATTCTTTCGAGCTTAAAGTGGCGACACATGACTAATTTGAGATCACTTTCTATATATGCTTTATCATCTCAAGTGCTTAAAAAGAGAGCAAAATTACAGCTTAGGCAAAAGGTTAGGAATACTGTTGTGATATGAAGCAGATCAGGTTTTTAATTTCAATATGTTTTGTTGTAATTTTAATTTAATGTGTTATTATAAATTTTAGTTTTATTATAAATTTTGATAAGAAATAAAATTTTTGGTAAATTCGTCTTTCTTCGATATGGGATCACTGACCAAAAAAAAACTGGTATTTTCGAAATTAGAATACAAAACATGTCTAGCAAAGGACGTTATTAGTTGCCAGATGTCGTCTGCCTCATCACCTCTCTTTCTTTCGTTAATAAGATGTTTTTATTTATTATTTCACTTTAAATTCTTAAAAGTCACGTGTCGACGCGAAACACGTGTCAAGTGTTACTCATTTTGTGTTACTCTGTTGTTCCTCAAGAGATTTTCAAAGGTTCAAGAAATAGGTCAATGAATTTCATCGGATCACTATTATCGAACCTTTGTCCAATTGCTTTATTAAAAAGCACGATAATTACGTTTGCCTGCATGCGTTTGTGTGTCACTTCCTTAATAATAAAAGTAGATCGTGCTGGTGTTTTGTTACAGTTCAGTGGCTGGCTATTGTAATTATCACATAATGCATGTAATGACTTGTGGAAGCATTTGATTGGTGCTTTCAGTCAACATTTCAATGTTTTCAACTGATCTATTCTTATCAGCAAGTCATTGTTTGGGATCTATAGTGGTCTGTGATCATTATTGGCTACTCCTGTTTATTTGTATTTATTGGTAGGAATTAAACTACAAATTACTGTTAATTTGTTAAGACCTTTTGTTTTTTATTAAACATGAAAATCTTGATTTGACTTCCAGGACAATGTATTTTCATTATAGCAGATTTGAAGATTTTAAAATTTTTAGATTTTTGTTTATTATTTTAAATTATAAAATTTTAGATTTAGAAGACCAGTGATGTCGGGGATTATAGTAAAAGATGAGAAGCTAATTGAAAGGGGTTTACAGTACTGTAGAGATTATATGGGAGGTTCGTGGGGCCATGCGGAGATGGACGACTTTGAAATGACACACATTACGTAAGTTTTGTCAGAGAATGTTTTTTTAATTTTTATGAATTAATTTTAAATGGACTCAAAATACTGCAAGTGTTTGATGGCTAATTGGCTGGAGTTGGAATGGAAAGTAAAATGTCAAAGTTCGGTGACCTCTTTTTGTGACATTGTGTGATTTGTCTTTGATGCGATCAGAAAGTTTTTTGACAAGCTTTGAGCTTTGTGGATACAAAATGGGCTAATTTAAGGGTTTTTAAATGTTTTTGGATCCTTTAATTTATTGGTGTGAAAGGTCAGAACCTTGAGTGATGTTGGGGCCAATTTTGAAATTGTTGTTTCAATGATTTTATTTTTTTGGTGTTCTTGATTGGATGGATTCATTGGATTTGATTCGATTTTCAGATATTCTGATGTTTGTTGCTTGGAGATGTTTGATGCAGTCTTGTAATTTAGAAATTGAATGAAGTCTTCTACTTTGAAGCATTAATCACATTGGTAGTTATGATGAAAATTGTGAAATTCTATCGTCATTTTCATTATTTTTTCTAGGGGAGGTCTGAGCAACATCTTGTACAAGTGCACACTAAAAGATTATTTTCCTCTTGAAAAAGATGAACCAAGGAACGTTCTGCTCAGACTCTACGGTGATATCATTAAAGAGAGTTCCGATACTGTTCTCAGTGATTCTGTGGTTTTTACACTCCTGGCAGAAAGAAAAATGGGACCAAAACTCTATGGCGTCTTTACCATGGGGAGGATTGAAGAATACGTTCCGGTACAATGACTTTATAATTTTTATTTAATTTCCAATCTTATTAATTTATTCCGATCGTCTCCGGTTCGTGACTATTTTACGATCTTCAGAATTTAAAATTCTAATCGACAGGCACGTGTATTGAAAACCAAAGAGTTACACGATCCTACCATTTCCAAGGCCTGCGCCAGAATCATGGCTCGTTTCCATAGGCTTCAGATGCCCATGGTAAAGAAACCCAGGTGGTTGTTTGATACGATCGGAAGATACTTGGACAACTTGTCTGATGTTGGGACTTCGCTAAACTTTGACAACGAAAACGGCTTTCGTCTTAAAATGCTTTTGGATACCAATTTAAAGGAGGAATACAAGAAACTAGTGTTAGTTAACCATTTATTTTGTTGTTAACATTTGGACATTTAATATTTAAATTGACTTCTCAAGATTGGAATTCTTAAAAAATGTTATTAATGCATGATGTTTAGCACTCGATAAGATGATTCTATTTGTTCTCAGGGGACAATAAGCTTCTATAAGCCTTAACGATTGCTAATCAACTGCTGATATTTCAATATCTCAAGATCTTTAGTCTAATATTCGGTTTGTTTTATTTTCAAGTGATCTGTTGAAAAAAGTACATTCCCCTGTAGTGTTCTGTCACAATGACTTTCAGGAAGGAAATATTCTTTACATGGCAGACTCCGTCAGACCCGAGAAGGGTCTGCCCGAGGGGCCGATCGATCGGTTGTTGCAGGACGTCGTGAGGCCGATAGATTTCGAGTACTCGAGTTACAACTATCGAGGATTTGACATCGGCAATCACTTCTGCGAGTGGTGCTACAATTACAACGTCGACACGGCCCCTTATTTCTCTTCGAAACTCGATCACTTCCCAAACAGGATGCAGCAGTTGAATTTCATCCACGAATACCTGAAGGAAAGCAAGCTCAGCATGGACGAGGAGGACAGCCTGCTGGTCGAAGCCAATGCTTTTGCACTGGCGTCGCACTTCATGTGGTGTCTGTGGTCCATCGTTCAAAGCAAAAAGTCGCAGATTGTCTTTGGATACTTGGTGAGGACAGTCACGGACATCTTGTTTCCTATCGTATTGTTTGCTGTATCAAACAGGACCATCATGGACATCTTGTTTCTTAACATATTGTTTGTATTGTTTGCTGGATCAGTTTACCTTGGACAACAAACTTGTCTGAGTGTTGTCAAGCATTACATTTTTTTCCCACCTGTTTTGTGATTGGTCATTGAGTTAAGATTTTAAGGATGACACGCAAATTCGTGAAGCGTTCCATATTTTTAAGGCATTCTTCTTTATTTTATGAAATCAACAAAGTTATTCTGATTGTTTATTTATTTGCTGTCACGTCTCCTTGGGAACAGGGTCTCTGTATTACATATGCAATTATTTATTCCAGGAATATGGTGTTGAAAGGCTCGAAGCATACTTCAAGCAAAAGCCTGCTGTGCTGAAGTTGATGGAGGAATATGAAGCAAGAAGAAGCATTAGGCAGGCCTCGAGATAGAAACACCATCAACATGCCATCCTATCTACTATCCAATAGGCCATCTTGACTATGAATTAAGTTTCTAAATAATTTGTATAGTGTCTCTGAAATCAAATCTGCATTTGCTCAGAATTCCAGGCAATGCTTGTGAAATAATGTCAGAAGTGAATTTTGTTTTAGACTTCAGACCGCGTTGCAACGAGGCCGATTTCTAGACCGGATGATTTTAGAGTTTTTAACGATCTTTTCTGTATTTGTTAATTTTGTTTTGAAAATCCAAAGAAATTAAGTTTTAAAGCAATGCTCGTGGAAGGCACTGTCTGTCCTTAAGATATCATTCTATTGAGTTTACATCTACGATGCTATGCTGATAACGTGCAGATGTTTGGTGTGCTTAAAGTTGCGATGTATTGATGTGCCATTTAATCTGCACCTTGTCTGCTCATCAAGTTTTTTGAACTTTCATTTCATGTTAATTCCAAGCACCATAATTATAATTATAATTAGCTCGTCTGGACTGATTTTTTGCAGGGACGATCCATTCTCATTACGATTTAATTGTGAGGCTGCACCTTGTGTTATGAACCTTTAATAATGTTTGAGCTAATTATTAATTATGTAATCGTTGTATATTATTTTAGTTTAAACTGCTCCCTTTATGTTGAATAAACCTTCAATGTCTTTATGAGTAGACAACTCCATCTCGTTTTGAGAGCCTCTTGAGACTCAAGGCCCCAACTTTTGTATCACAATGAATTGAATTTTTACAAAAAATACAAAAAAATGCAAAGTGCATATAAATTTTAAAAGTAAGGCACAATCTACATACAAAAGTATGTAAGTAGTCACTAGTTAGCCAAAGAATCGGTCACCTAGGATTGAGGTGAGTAGAACTACTCAAGAAACATCTTTTGTTTCCTCAACTTCTGCCTTCTTTCTGCAAAAAACAACAAAGTACGAGTTGGCTGTACGCGAACATCGTACGTTGTACGTTCACTCGATGTTGTGTCACGAAACACTAACTTGGCGGCACATCTTCTCAACTGTTCGTGTTTCATGAGAAGTTTCTTGCATCCCATGAAGGTTTTTCTGACTCTGATGCCTTTGATCCAGCTCTGAATTTTTATGGCAGCCAGGTCCTGAATGCCGGTTATGGAAAGTGCTCCCTGTTCAATCAGGAATTGACTGGCTTCGTGATGTTCATTCATGAGAGCATAATCAAGGGGCGTATATCTAAAAGCATCAATCTATTGATTAAAATTAAGTTTCCATTTGTATCTTAACTTAGAATTAAATAAACATACAAAACAATTCTTTAAAAGCTGATATTAGTACGTTATTTTTAACAAGTCTTGCAAATATTATTAAAACCTATCCTCTCCGTATTCCATGATGTTCAGTTGGGCGTCATGTCTCAACAACAACTTTATGACCTCGAGATGACCTTGTCGACAGGCCCAATGCAGGCTGGTCATACCCTGTCAGAAATTTTGTTTTAAAGTTATTTATTTTGAAAAGGAGAAAAATAATATGCAAAATAAAATAACAAAAAACATATATTTAAATACTTCTTGGTCCAGCAATAGGCCACTTAAAATGATAGCATTTGATTAAACTGAAGACCTCATTGTCCTGAGCGTTGACTTCTGATTTGTTTTCAATGAGGACCATCAGACTGTTGACGGAACCGTTGTAAGCGGCACAGTGAAGAGGAGTCCGACTAAAATGATGAATGGAGTGGAAAATAAATGTATTAAAACTAGGGATTTAAAAAAAAATTTAAATGCTTAGTTAGGCTAGGATCAGCATTAAATTCATGTCAGTGACTGACATACAGGTTATCGACCATAGACTATGGTTAGACCAGACGACAATGATAATTGAAAACTCATGAAGATCTAAGACTCACGTGATTATTTAAAATTTTAATTTTAATGAATTTAATTAGGAAAAGGAAATAAATTCACCCCGTGGAATCTTTTACGTTTGCACTGACTCCGCATTTCAAGAGGAGCTGACAAATCTTTCCGTGACCTCCCAAAGCAGCCCTGAAGGAATACGAACGAGAATATTTGAGATTTAATTAAAGATGAAAAGATGTATTCAATATGTAATTTCAATCTCAATTGATGTTTTATAGGTAAATTAAATAATTAATTAATAGAAGATTTAATAGAATAGAAACAAAAATAATAATAAAGGTCTCTGGTACCAATGTAAGGGACACGATCCATTTTGATCTTGCCTTTCCAAGGCAGCACCATGCTCTATGAGAATCTGGACAACCTCCATGCTTCCGGTCTGACAGGCGCAGAAGAGCGGGGTGTGCTTGGAGTTGTCGACGATGTCGACGGGCAGACCGTGAGAGAGAAACAGGCTGACCGTCGAGGCGTGACCAGAGGAAGCGGCCATGTGCAAAACTGAAATTTAAGAAAAAAATTATCTTTCAGAAACGAAAATGCAAGCTTATTCATATTGCTAATTATTTTTTTTTTTAAATTAATTTTTCTAAACAAAATGAAGGGTCATCTGATGATGACTTACACAACATCTCATATGTGTTGTGAATCTCATCACAAGGAAACAAGAAAGAAGACAAGAAAAAGTCTTTCAATTGAATCCAGGTTACAACAACAACAACAACAACATGATCTAATTATGGTTGTTAACGTGCCTGTTGCACCCCATTTGTTGGTTGCCAAGATATCGGCATTGTTTTTCATGAAGAATTTTATGACATCGTCGGCTCCGTAGGAGGCTGCCCACATAAATGCCGTTCTCCCCTCGGTATCTTCGTCTTTCAATCCCGGATAGCTTTGAATCACCTTCACTGTCTCCTAAACAGAAAATGAAATCACAAGAAAATAATGATATTAATAATATTAATTATTATTAAATTAGAAACAACTAATAAAAATTACTGATTTACAATCATTAAATCATTATTTTAGCATTCAATGCTCTCAATCAAGAATCATTTGCATCATAAGAATGCAATATATTCTGAGATACAAAAGGCACATCTAACAAGAGTATTGTACTGGGCAGCATAATGAAGAGGTGTAGCTCCAATAGAATCAGAGCTGGAATAATCTGCTTTATTTTCTAGAAGTATGGAAGCTATCTGTACATGACCTTTGTAGTAAAAAAAGATTTAAATTTAAATTTCAATCATACATTAAATGTCAATCAAGTGTCAATCAAACGATCAAGCCCAACCCCAACCTAAAGCAGCAGCCCAATGAAGAGGAGTTCGAAATTGATTGTCCAACAAGGATAGGTTGCACTTGTCGACCGATACCTGACCATTGGAATGTTAGGACACATTACAAATCAATCAAGCATATCATCAGAGAAATGTGCCTTGCAATAAAGATAAATAATAGACAAAACAATCATAGATATAACTGTAATTTGACTTGTTTTGACACTTCACATAAAGAAAGCCATTTCATGTAATGGTAAACATTATCGTTGAAAATAATTTTCATTCAAAATAATTGAAGCATACAGACTAAAGCCTGCACCACTGCCAGATTTCCACCGCCAACTGCATGATGAAGAGCAGTGCATCCGTCATAATCCTGCCAGTTGATGATGCTGGGAGATGATTCCTGTGATCAGTTAACGATAGTTAAGTTGACAATAAATTACACAAACCACAATTACACAAAATGACAAAACCACAAAACTATACAAAACAAATTCCACTAACCGTCAGAGACTGCACGCAGTCTGCAGCTTCTTGATGGTGGCACAGGGCCGCCCAGTGAAGCGGCGTGCGACCTCCGATGTCAGGAATCCCGACATTCGAGTCGTGCTTTATGAGCAGACGGACCTGACCGATGTTTCCGTTTGCAGATGCAAGATGCAAAGCCGTCCTCTAGATACGAAACAAGTCTCGTTACTATGAAATTGCTCAAAGAGTAAGTTGAACAAAACAATCATTAATGATGGAATACATTTTCATGGCATCCCTTGTAGTCCAAAAATTACCAAAATCAATTTTAAAACAAGTTCAGAACACGTACCTTGTTACAATCTTGATCATCAACAACACCAACTTGAACCTGCTTAATCAGAAGAGCCAGACATTTGGAAGACTTATGTTTTGTGCTAAGATGCAAAGAGGTCGCCCCATTGTTGTCCTTTAAAGCTACATTAGCACCATGACTGAGAAGCAATTTAATACAATTTGCATTGCCCTGAATGAAAAGCACGTAATTTATCACAAGTTCTCAAATTTTCAAAGTTGATTTAGAAATACAGCACCTTTATTGCTGCCCAATGAAGTGCAGTCCTGCCCAAAACATCCTGTTTGTTAATATCAACTGAAGCCTTCAAAAGAATGTCACAAATCTCAATTCTCTCGCTGAGAACCGAGTGAATTAATGCAGTTCTACCGCATTTATCAGCTGAATCCAAGTTGTCGGCTAAATTTGCTAAAATTTATAAAAGTATTTAATTTGTTGAGATGGTATTAATAGCAATATTTCCATCTTTTTTAAACAAATACAAATTAGATATGCAAAACAAAAGTATTATTTCTTAAATATCAAAAACTTACATGCTATCAGTTTTGTTAATAAAGTTTTATTTCCATTCACAATGGCTAGGAAAAGAAGATTTGAGCCAGGAGACATGGTCACTATCTCTTCTCCATCTATTTCTGAGCAGCTTTTGTTCCAAAGCTCCTTCGAATATTATTATTCAAGAGTTGAAACCTGGTATATTTATTGTAGATATTTTGAGCCTTGGTCATTTGTGGCCTCAAGAAACAAATTGAATATGTAGCTCTTATAATACTAAGAATCATTATCAATTAAAATTACAAATTTTAAAATATAATAAGTCATCTTCAAGTGTTAACTGTGGAATAAATGTTTCTAATGCTCTCAGATGCATCCTGAGCAGAAGACTGATGGAGATGTCTTGGAAAGCAAAATACTTTATTCAAACAAGTCCTTATAGACTGCATTCTATGTACGACATATTTCTTGTTTCTAAGAACAAAACGAAATATCGTTATCGTACAATCCTGCGTTAAAAGAAAACTCAAACACAAAACAGATCTGTTAAACAAGTGGCATTAAAAATGAATTCTTATCTATAACCACGTCGAAATGTTAAAAAGAAGTTATAAAAACTAAAAATTTACAAAACAATGAAATGTGTAATAAATAAAATTGGCTTTGACGTCTTTTTATTGTTTACAAGCATTGCTCTCTGAACATCGCCAGCTATTTTTCTAAAGTCAGCCGCTTTTTTTGCGTTTGGTTTTTGACCAGTTGGCGTGCTGAATTAGCCATGGAACCACTTGATCCCGAATACAATGGATATGCACACTATTATTCCAGGTACATTCTGATTCTAAAATAAATCATTCAGACCGGTGCTATCAACACAAATAATTGCCTGGCGAAATAATTTGCCTCTCAATTAATTCACTAATTAAATGTAATACTTCGCTAGTTCGGAAGATGAAGATACCCCACAGAACAAATGCAAAGAACTCACTTATGATGAAGAAGAAGAAGAGGAGGAGGAAGTGGAATCAAGTGATGATGATTTTGAAAAGGAAATGAAAAACGAGTTGGATAATGCCATGTCTAACTATGAAAAGTTATATGGTATGTTTAACCACCAATATTTGCAATTTATGTCTATGCAGTATTGGTCCATTATGTTGTTGTATCCATTGTTCACAGACATTACTTGTTTCTTTTAATCTGTAAGGTTCCATTGCAAGCAACAAAAGTGTTCTGCCAGCTACTCATTCACAGCCAAACCCTGACTCAGATGAAGATGAATTAATCCATGGTATGGAATAAATTTTCTGTGTCATGTAATGCTTAATGAGCCACATTTAGTCAGCAAGAATTCTTAGCATAACAAAGCACTTTTAAACTCTAATAAGTTCTTTTTTTCCTAATTGAATCATTTAAACACATTTATTTTTAAGGATTTAAAGGAAATTCCAACCAACAACAGAATAATGATGAATTATTGTATGATCCAAATTCTGATGAGCTGGATAAGCAGTGGGTTGATCAAGAAAGATTCAAATATCTCCCTCGGGGTTCAAACATCACCAAATCTGCAATTCTTCCCCAGAGTGATGCTGTGTTAAATTGCCCTGGTTGCATGAGTCTCTTGTGCCTTGACTGTCAAAGGTAATTTTTGAAAATTACCTTTATTATGTTTTTACATAATAATTATGTCATTGCTTCGATGCACTAAAATTTAAAGTTAATTTTATGGTTTATTCTAAAATTGTCTAATTTTAAATGGTAAATGATTTTCTTTTTTAGACATGCCACCTACAACAACCAATATAGGGCAATGTTTGTCAAGAATTGCAGAATTCTGTACAACGAGGTAAAGAATTGCCCCTTAAAAGGTATTCAGAAAAAGTCAAGGAAGAGGAAATCAGAGTTGATGGCTGAGGAAACGGGTGGAAATGGTGATGACTTCCACCCTGTTCATTGTAATGTATGTGATACTGAAGTTGCAGCTTTTGACAAAGATGAGGTTTACCACTTTTTTAACGTATTGTCCAGTCACTGACCATTTTGTGAATAAAAGCGTTACTGTTTAATTCGTCAGCATACGATGGGTAATGTGCTCGGCTTAGATGAGCTTTTCTGGGTAGCTGTTCATTCATTTCATGATAATAAAAAAACATAACTTCAGTTGAGAATTGTTCGTGTGCGAATTTTGAGATGGGCGCCAGATGTCTCTGTCAGCGTCGAGCGGCAAATGAGCGCATGTGTTTTAATATGCAAAGATGGAGGATCGCAAATCCTCGGCGCTCGGGACTGGAGCTTCGAGTCGTCGCGAAGCGGTCAACCCTTTATATTTAGTCACATCGAAGTCGGATAATTGTAACTTAAGTAGGTCTGCTGTGAAATGCATCAACAGCATGAATGAGACTTCTTTGCGATCGTCTTCCGAGGAGTTAACTAGAACGGAGAGGCCTTCTAAATTCTGCGACGGAAGAGATGATAAGAGGCAGATTTACCTGTCTAGGACCTTGAAAACCCCATCGACTTTGTCTTCGTGCAAAACTCCCAAAGTACGATCGACTCCTGCCACGAATTGCGCAGAAATGATCGTAAGCGTTGAGTTAATTAAACTTGATTTAATATATAATATTAGCAAATTGCAGTGGTCTTTCAAGATTGCTCGTGAGCAACTAATGTTAATTGGTTACAGGTGATTTGCATAGACATTTCTAAAGACATGAGGAGACTGTTTCCAAATTCCAATGTCAGGTCAGAAATTCTGATTGTTGTGTTAAGGCATTTGTTATAAATTATTTTACTAAGGGTTAAACATTTATATGTAAGTGACCTATTGTGACCACTTGTATATGTAGGGAGAAATGTAGCTTCATGCAATGTATTGAGAAGGCCTTGAAAGTTTTTGTTTCAAATAAACTTAGCATGAATTCTTCACACAAGTTTGCATTGATGTTTCTCACCAATACAGCTTTATGGGTTGGTTTTCTAGGTTTTCTACTTGTGAATCTTTCAGAACTTTTATGTAATTCTTCTACAGATGCATGATTTCACATCAGATTTGCACAAGTTGCTATCATTCGTGAAAGATGTACCCGAATGCGATGTTGAGGATACGGTCGACTTGAACGATATATTTGAAGCAATGATGATGTGAGTGACTAGTTGACTTTTCTGTCCTTTTGATGATTAGATGATTAACAACATGCACTTTACATCCTCAGGAAGTATGGAGATGATTTGAAATTGACCTTATCAATTCCTGCTGCTTCAAATGGATGTTCCTACAGGTTGTTATTAATCTATGGAAGGTCCAAATGCATTCCAAGAGTGGAACTCCAACAAGTTAGTTAATTTTTATTGGAACATAACTTATTACTACAAATTGATTACAAAGTTAATGTCTCATGTGTCACATAATAATTTAATTATTACGGCTGTTACTTGCAGCAATATTCTGTGTTTAAGTCCAGCGACAGATTTACAGCTGATGTATTGTATTTGTACACAGATGAAAGCGAGAACAATTCCTATGAGGTAAATCTTTTCAAATTATTTCCAATGAATTATTTTGAATAGAAAAAAAAACTAACAAGAGTTAAAATTAAAAAAGGCAGATGCTACCTGAAACCAATTATGTGTTAGGTATCTTTAATTTCAATGATAATTGTATGAATTCAAGACATAGGAAAAATAAATGAGTCAATTAAATCTATTTTAGTTTTTATTATTTTACGTTTGTATTTTTAGAAAATATTTTCTGACTTGGGAGAGCTCGATTTCCACGGTAATTCATATATTTTTGCGGTCGACAAATATTCGGAGGTTTTTGAATGCTTCGCTCAATTACTCGGACATCCTTTTCAAAGACCTTTTCAACAAAATTGTCATCACGTTCTGGAAGAATAAATGCTCGTGAATGAACATCATTGTGTCCATTTGATGTGAAAATGAATATCTTGTGCACTCATGCAAAGAATATGGTAATTGTTACTAATTAAATTACTTGTAATTTGGACAATTGTGTCAAAAGTAGAAGGTTTTGGTTATATTTACGAAAACCTGATGGTTTGTTAATTGCTTGTTATCACAAAGAAGATAATTCATTTCTGGGGCCAACAATTGAGTCCAGGTCGTGATCAGAATCATACATATATTTGCTTTCGCCTGCCATCAACATTCTGTGTTTAATGGGCTTAATAAAGTACTTGTGATGTTAACCAGATCTAAGTCAAACATGACTATGGATCTCATAACACATATCAGTTGGAGTTGCCTGATATTTCAGTATTCCATCTTGCCATGACAGCTTTTGTGCTCATTAAGTACTTATCCTTCTCTTTTGCATGACCCACTGACCTCATTGGTCAAAGCAATTTGAGAGGGTGACTAAATGGTTGTTATCATCAGACTATTGACAGGATCAAAAAGGGTAATTGGGCCGTTGGAGGAACGCTTTGATTTCTACCACATTTGGAAAAGATTAGAATGAACTCTCTGGTTATTGAATATGAACTTAAAGACGGGAAGTAAAACTTGGTCGCATAAGTTATAATTTTATGTATAAACAATTTATATCTCGCTTACAAAATTCGCACCTCCACGAATAGCGTGAACAATTTTTTCACAGACACTTCAGGTAAGAGGTGCCGACCGTCTTGTTTCCTGACATTTTGGATGTCACCACGTCGTAGTCCAATCCAGAAAGTAGAACTTTGCAAGATTTGTTGGTCCTCGCGAGAAAACAAACGGTGTAAATGGCCAGCTCTGCCTCAGGGCTGGCTCCGATCACCACGGTGGACTTTGGTTTCAGTTGACCGTTCCAAGTAAAGTTGAAGGAAAGGATGTTGTTCTGAAGATTTAAAAAAAAGTCTTTCGTTCAATATTTGGCATGATGTGTCGCAACATCTGCCCAGCAAGGACAATACAAATCATTTGGCAATATAGATAAAACATTTTTAGAAAGTTGGAGGTTGGACTAATCACCTGCGCTGTATCACTTGTGAGTTTTGAAGAGACTCACGGCGACACTTTAACGTTAGACAAAATAATCAAGGGCATAATAATAACAATAACTATAAAAATAACAGTAATAATTATGATAATGATTAAGATTATGATAATGATTGTATTAATAAATATAATAATATCACCTCGATAAAATATTAATTGATTAATTTAGTATATACTACTCGGTTAAAATAACTTTGATTCAAAAGAAATAAAAAGGAGCAGAAAAAGTTGGCTGCAAATCACCTTTCATTAAAATAAATTAGGTAAGAAATTGAATTAGTAATTTACTTTAATTACTTTTTAATGTTGAATTAAAAGATTTTGTGCAAATCGACAAGAAAAAATTGTCTTGCTTAGCCACATCATCGTATTGTTATAATGCCGGGGTTTTAATCCAGGCCGTTTGAGAACATGATTTCAGAACAACAGAAATAGTTGTATAAGTCTCCTCCGTGTTAACGCCTACAATGCTTACCTCACAGTCTTTCGACAAAGTTTTATAGTGAAAGTTGCCCTTCTTTTCTTCGAGATATGCAAAAAGCCAATTATGAAAGCCGATGACATTTTTCTTTTTAATTTCTCCTAGAAACACATGCTCGAAACCACTGCTGTCCAAAACATTCTTGGACCTCGAATACAGTTGGAGCCAATACTGTCTCATCTCTTGTTTAAAAACTTCTTTTTCCTCGGAGGCCAGTTCTAGCATAGCGTATAAAATATGGTCAATGGCAGCAAAATTGAAAATATTTAAATTAAAACCATCGAACTTTGTTGGACAAGCCATCGATGTGCAATCTTCATAGGTTGTGACTCCAAAACTGCTTCTAGGAAGGCTTCTTCTTCCTTGTTCTCGGAGTCATCGGTCACTTCTGGTTGACCAATGCTGGCCACGTAATTGTCAAAAAGATCCATAATTAGCTGATACGTTCCAACCAGCCTGCTCTCATTCACATATTGAAACAATCTAAAATCAATAAAAATGTTCAGTTGTTAATCTAACTTATATTTTATTACATTATTTAAATATTGATTTTAGAAATAATCAAAAATAACTTGCCTCGTTCCTTTAGGATTTATGATAAGATCTTGAGGATCCATTCTGTTGATGTCAGATTGCCAAATCTCACTCGTTACCTTCCTAATGCTTTCATTAGTAACTGCTCAGCAAAGTAAGTTGAAATACAATTAAAACAAGATGGCTAAGGAAAATTTCAATATTTTTATTACCTTTAAAAACACCAGACTTTGCATTGGCGATGATTGCTCCAACCAACACGAGACAAAACTTCAAATAAATCATCGCTTGGTAAAGTCAAAAATTCTGTTTGCCCTTTATATCTTATCGCTTCTTATTTCGGAAACGCTGGTCTTTGTTCTCTATTTTTAAAAATACTTTCGTCATCAAAAATCGTTGCTAGGCAACCGAAGTTTCTGAACTTTTTGGAAGAAATCAGATCCAGTTCCTTTCAACGCTCATTTAAGTTTCTATTCAATTTATATTGAGTTATGAGGTGACATTTATCAAATAAATTTTCTTTTTTCTTGCGCAACTTTATGAACATCACATCATGTTGATTTAAAAAATTAACTGAAGTTGTGAGGGTGGATTGAGGAACGTGGTTTAAAACAATCCTTCACTTCTTAACATATGATGCATACTATGATTCTTTTTCCATTTCTGAATATTCAGAAGTAAATCCATAACATTATAAATAATAAATGATATATAATTATAAACTTTATAAAAAAGAAAATGTTTCACGAGTAGAATATTCATGAAAAACATTAAAAAGAAGTAAGATCTAGCTCTATCTAGTAGGATAGCTAGACAAGGAAGATCTGCAATTAGCTAAACTCGAGTCCCGAGCTGAAGTTTGAACTGAAAAAACGCACAAGTAGAAAAAAACAAAAGCCAAATTGAAATTTAATTCACTTCATTAAAAAACGTTGTTCAGACAACAAATGAGGTCCACTTTTCCCCAAATGCTGTTAATGTCTGCCTTCCGATGCAGTAGAAATGAGACTTGAATTGATGGAATCACAGTTAAAATATTTATTTTAAAATAATATTTAAATGATATTTTTAAATATTTTTAAGAGTTAAAAAACCGAAAAAGTTACAAATTTAAAACAAAAAGATGTAATTTTAAAAGGTATAAAGGTTCCATTTTTACACGTCTTTTTCCATCCCTGTCATGGCATCCCCTGTCATAAATTTTCATCCCAGTCCATCCTTATAATAATATAAATATGGGTGGTTTTGTTAATAATTTAACAATTCCATTGATTAAGTTAGTTATGGAATATCCCAAATTATCCTCTAATTAAGATTAAATGTTTTCAGACCAAATATAAAATTTTGACTCAGTTCTCAAATTTAGTTCTTATCAATTTAAGTTTATTATATTATTATTGTTTTAAGATTATTTATTATTATTATTATTATTATTATTATTATTGTTATTATTATTTTTTTTTCCCTTTTATTAGCCCAGCCAAAAACTCACAGAAAGCAATCAATTCATACAATTCATAATCCGATTCAATAATTTTAGGTCCGCCAATGGGTCTGGGAAATCCCGTCAGACCATTCAAAAAAAGGGAACTTTCAAGTCGATCTTACGAGTCATTGTACATTCACAAATGTCATTCAATTCAACTTCTTTTTTCTTCTTCTCCAGGCGTTATTTTTATAAGTTCGCCAAATCTTATGGGTCTCCTGCAACGTTTTGATGGAGGTCCACATGAGGAACCTCCTCGAGACCCCAAATCTTCTCCAAACCCTCCAAGACTCTTCTGCTATTGCTCCTCTCCAGTTCAAGACCAGGGCGGTGATGGTACCTTTCTGACTCCGTTGTTCTGGCATCGGATTATTTTCCTTCATCCATTGGTGGATTCCCGGAAGGTCATACTTTGCGACTTTTGAGGCATGTATTTTATTCAAGTCGGCAATATCCGATGCCACTGCCACGTCACACACGACGTATGTGGAGCCTTTCCATGCGCACAAATCAGGAATTTTTGTTCCTTCTATCGTCGGGATTCTGGGTTCGATGCTGGTAGTAAACCCCATCTTCTCAAGTTTGCTTCCTAACATGGCCAAAATGGAGTTGTGTCTAACATGTCTAGGACCATCGGTAACATGGCACCGCTGTATGATATGGCCCAGCGACTCCTCAGTCCGGCATCCAGCAGTGCAGAGAGTGCTCAAATACATCTTGTACCTCGATTCCCGCAATCTGTTGTGTAGGACCGCGGCTCTAACCTTCACGCAGTTGATCCATTGATCTGACGTCATTCTGCTAATTCCATCGATTAGCCATTCGCTTGGACCGATGGCGCTTGAAAATGATTGCAGTCCATATCCGTCAACTGTTTTGTACAGTTGTTTTGCCGTTCTGATGCCCATTGTTTTGGCGTCTGTACAATTCTGTGGGAGACCAAACTTCCTGACTTCTCCCATCATCCGCCTCCAAGGACGTCCAGCATGAACTGGTCTCTATTCGCCTTGGCTTCTTTTAAGACCTGTGACATGCGACGAATTCTTATATTTGGAATCCATTTCCGAAGTTGAAGAATTCCGAGACCTCCCAGTCGGACTGGGGCATACAGGAATGCATTGGGGATGTCCTTCGGTAATTTCAACCAATGTCGAACTGTTCGCCTAATGGTGACGTCGGCGGCGTTCAAAGACTTGAGGCTTATTTTTTCGAAGCTGAGATGGTGTACAAGGCCAGGCATGAGATGAGTTCTGAGAATGTAGAGTCGCTGATGTGGTTCCAAAGGGGCGCGCGAAATGGAGTGTAGGTCTTTTTGAATTTTTTCTGCTATTGATGCATATTTTAATCGTGCCCCAATCTCAATACCAAGATATTTGTAGGTTTCAATGATATTTAGTGCAGTGATTTTCGTGTGTTGAACTTCAAGATATGGTTCCGGATATTATTATTATTATTATTATTATTATTATTATTATTATTATTATTATTATTACTATTATTATATTAAGATTAGTAATAAATAAAAATGGGAAATAATATGCCTCGTTAATCTTAAGAGGTACACGATAGGTACGAAGGTAGAATTAAATGTCACAAACATGTTACACGTTTTTGAGAAGTTCCCCTTTGCACGTACAAAAACATCACAGATGTCCTTCCCGAACAGCTTACAATATATAACAACTCGACCTGCATACACCATAAGTTGCTGAAATTGCAAACATAAAACATTAATAAGGAATTCAAAACTTGGAAATTGAAAACTTTATGCGCTTCAGAAATAAAAGACATTAAATACTTATTTCGAAAGATATTCTTGGATATTCAGAACATCTGCCTTTTAACTAAACTGCTGACCTTACGTTAGTGTCACACAATCAACCTTCAGAGAAGCAGACGATAATCTGATATCATCAGGCTTGGCGTGTGTTAAGTATTTAATTGAAGTGTTTAATTAATCATGTTTCCTTCTTCTGGCGGTTCATCTGAGTTGATTTTTTATGTCAACGGAGAAAAGGTTTGCTTTTTATTTACATTTTGAGGTAATCATTTACATTTAAAAGTGAAGACTGATTGAAAATGTTCCGTTTTGAAAGGTCGTTGAGAGCAAGCCATGTCCCAGAACTTTTCTTGTGACGTACCTGAGAGAAACACGTAATCATACAGTTATCAATTGATTTATTTTCTTAATAAAAATATGATTTAATATTTTAAATTGCACCAATTTATTCAATTTATTTTGAATTTATTTATATCGTCAAGTAAACCTGAAAGGCACAAAAGTAGCATGTGGAGAGGGTGGTTGTGGAAGTTGCACGGTTATGGTTTCAAGATTTGATAGAACAACGTCGACCATTAAGTAAGCAACAAACTCATTTGTTGTTGTTGTGTTGTTGTTTCTGCTGATGTTGTTGTCGGTAACTTGAAGATATATCGCGTTTCAGACACGAGGCAAGATATGCCTGCATGACTCCTTTGTGTGCCCTTCATGGATTGTCCGTCACCACAATCGAAGCTCTTGGAAGCACTCGCACACATCTGCACAAACTCCAAGTTCGTGGAGCATTTAAAAAATAATATTTGTTAATTGTATTTGTTAAAATTATAGTTTATCGCGCCAGTTTCTCAGTCTTGCAGTATTGGTATTAATTTTAAAATGAAAAAACAACAACAAAAACAACAAAATCCTACTCATTTCTAATAAAGCTAAATTATGTCACCATACTTTACCGCAATTTATTAAATAATATATTTATTTAATTTTATTTATATATACATATAAAATCAACATTGTTGCAAGTAAAATTTCAGAAATCTCTCGTGGAGGGTCATGGAGTGCAGTGTGGGTTTTGCACTCCTGGAATGCTGATGTCCATGTATGCACTCCTGAGAAACACTTGCAAACCAACGGAACTGGAAATTGAAATTGCACTCCGTGGTAGGCAATATTTTCAATTCCACATTTGTGCTTTATGACAAGCTACATTTAAATTAATTAAAATTATTAACAATAATAATAATAATAATGAAAAATTCAAATAAATTAGTGCTTATTTATGTTTATGTTTAGATTAGTAAGCACTTTAAACAAACTAATACAAACCAAACCTTATTCTAAGCTGTTAGTACCATTTCATGATTTTAATAAAAACATTAAATTTTGTTTCAAGGGAATTTATGTAGGTGCACAGGTTACAGACCGATACTTGAATCGTTCAAAGCCTGTGCAAAGGTGGGCCTCATCGACTTATTTTATTCATAATAAAAATGATTATCCATTTTTGGACATTTTTAGAATTTTTAGCTTGGAATATTCGTAATTGAGATAAATAAGTAAAAACATTATAAAATTATTTCCTATATACAACATGTAATATTAATTATGTTGAGATGTCGTTTGTCTAATCTTTTAGGATTTGCAGTTTGAGTGTCCACTCGGAAAAGAATGCTGTCAAAACTCATCGATGAATCACGATGATAAGAAGGTAATCGTTGTTTTGTTATTATTTCAACTGCTCAATTCTCATTCGACTTCTCAAACTTTAAAACTTGATCTTTGAACTTTGAAAGGCACAATTTCGTGATGATTGCGACTGTGAAATCGTTGGGAAGGATTTCATATTTCCCAGCGAACTCCAGGTTTGAACTTTATGATCCCCGAAATGGACTTAAATAAAAAATATTTACTCTGAAGTGGTGGAACAGCAGTATCTCGATTTCCACTTTTGTATAATATCAACAAATACAAGCAAAACAATTAAATTTAATAATCTTATTATTGCTTCCTCAGTTGACAGATGAGTACGACTCGAAAACTTTGAAGTTTTCCACGAATGACATGACGTGGTTCAGTCCAAGTTCAAAAGAGGACCTTTTCACGTTGAAAAAGTTGCACCCGTCATCGGAAATCATTGCTGGTGGCAACATAATGGGTACATTGTGGCGCTGAAGCTTTCTAAAAACAATTTTCCGTTTTCATAAGTTAATAAATAACTTACTAGTGTAGTCAGCACTAATTTACTATTGCTTACCATTGCTGATCATTTCATAAAAATATATGCAATAATAATTTCATATAATATGCAATTACTAATCCATTGCTAGACAATTTGCAGCTTACAAGTTGAAACGCGTGCCTTCCAAAACTGCTCAGATTCTGATATCAACAATTCGTGTGAAAGAATTTTACGAAATCAATTTAAACGAAGAAGGAGTCGAGATTGGTCCCAACGTGACCATTTCTCATCTCGAATCAGCCTTGCAAAAGTTCAATTGGAAAGGTTACAACTAATCATCTGATATGTTAAAAGTACCAATCAAAATACGGCATAAATAAATTAGGAACATTTTTAAGCTTCCAGACCTCAGCTGGTCGATTCTTTGTTGGAAGTGTGCCAAAGGATTGCCTCGGTTCAGATTAGAAACACTTCAGTAACTTTTGTTTCTTATTTCATGTTTCTATTATTTATGCTTAAAATGAATTTCGCTTCCAATTTTGAATATTGAATGGATAGATGAGATGCCGTTTATTTATTTAAATAATATTATTAATGCAGACCGTTTGCGGTGGTTTGGCTCAGGGATTTCATGGATCTGACGTTAACGTGTTCCTTCTTGTTGCTGATTGCCAAGTCACTTTCCTGTCAGATGGTAAATTGTTTATTAAATGGCAATAAGTTTGATATTAAATGCGTTTATAGTATACGTATCTTGTTAACGAAAATAACATAAGCCAAACTTTCCGATCAAATGTAAAATTTTTAAATTGAATTACATTTTTGAAAAAATCCAGACGGCGAGAGAATTTTGGACGTCAATGTTGAGTTTATGTCCAATAAGTCGTTTTTGAGGTCAGATGAGATCGTATCTAGATTGTTTATTCCTTTCCATGACAAGGTTGGTCTGCAATAAACTTCGTAAGTTATGGAGACATATAAACGACAAAAAAAAGAATAATATTATTATTATTATTATTATTGTTATTTATGTCGCAATTTATTCACAGAGCAAGAAATTCTTTGGATTTTATAAATTATCGCCTCGTAAAGATCTTTCGAGAGCCATTTTAAACTGCGGATTCTCCGTCGAACTCGATGGAACATCAGAATGTCGTGTTAAAAATGCACTTTTTATTTACGGTGGAAGATACAATAAGCCGCTCGTCATGTCTCGAGTTGGGGCCTACGTTCTTGGAAAGTTGGTTTATCAATTTATTACGTGATAAATTATCAAAAAAAAAGATTTTCATGAATTCTCGAAAAATTACAAATAAGATTGAAAATTGATTTCTGATGTTTCTGATATCAAAGGAATTGGAGAAAGGAACTCTTAGAAGAATGTCTCGAGGAAATGGAAAAAGACTTCAAAAATTTATCGAGCGATGGTTCAATTTCGGGGTCCGACAATGATTTGAGTTACATTCTCTTCTCAATGCAGGGATTATTTGTTAAATTCTTCAACAAAATACTCCTAAAACTTTTAAAGCTTTTTGTGAGTTTTGATAAAAAAAACAACAACAAATATTCCATTTAATATTAATATTAATTTATTAACGTTTCGTTCTCAGTCTCAAGCATCGCCTCCCGGTAGTGACGTCATTTCCGCTGCCTTGTGGGAAGATAGCCACAAAAATGATCTTCACTCGGGCACCCAAATTTACAATTCGGATCGATCAAAATGTTCAGTGCACGACCTCGGCAAGCCCCTCCCACATCGATGGGCTAACCAATCAACGACCGGGGAAGCCATTTTTATTGACGATCAGCGCCATTGTAAAGGTAAAGACATTTCTTGAGTGCATGTAATTTAAGATATATTTCATTGTTAAATACCTAATTCAATATTATGTAATTACACAATTTGTTATTAAGTACATAATTTTATGTCAAGTAATTCAATGACGTCTTTTCAATAAGGTGAATTATGCCTGAGCATAGTCAAGAGTAGCAAGGCTCATGGAAACATTTTGCATGTGGATTTCTCGGAAGCCCTTAAAATGCCCGGAGTTGTGGATTATATCGATCACACCTCTGTACAAGGGTCCAATGTCTTCCAAATATTTTCACCCATGGAACTCTTTGCCTCCAAAAAGGTTTTATAATTTTATCTGGTAGAGAATAAGTAGTTGGATTAAAATGTTTATTTACAAATCTTGCTTCTAATTGAAATATTTATTAGTTTTAGTATTGGTAATAAGGCACCGAATTCGCTAACAAATCATAAAAATTAAAAATTAACTTCCATCGATAGAGGACTGCTTACATTTTGGTTCTTACTTGCAAGAAAAACACAGAAATAACTTTAAAAAAATTTAGGTCAACTATGTCGGTCAGCCAATAGCTGCAATTTTGGCCCAAAGACACGAAGAAGCGCGAATGGCCTGCTCAGTTGTTCGTGTTGAATATGAAGAACTGCCATCAATCATTACCATTGAGGTTGAAAGAATTCTTATTTGTCTTTTAATAATATCTTTTAACGTTATTATAAATCATGATTTATAACAATTCATTTACGTTCATTCCAAATATTAATACCGAATTTGCACGTATGTAAAGGTTCTTACCAATCTAGGACGCTATAAAGCACAATTCTTTCCATCCCATCACGGGTGAAGGAGTTTTAAGAAGAGGAGACGCCGAAAAAGCTTTCGAGGAATCGTGCGAAGAGTCGATCGAGAGTGAAATCAGCGTTGGAGGCCAGGAACATTTTTACATGGAAACTCATTGTTGCAGGGTCGTTCCACTCGTGGAAGACGGAGGGGAGCTGGAAGTGTTTGCAGGATCTCAGTATTCAGACGGATTGCAGGTGAAGAATTGGACAACACGTGTTTAGAAAGAGTTTAAACAAACCGAGTATTGAAGTTTTAACCATCGCGACTTTTGCATTAAACGGGAAATTAAATTATTTTTCAGAAAATTGTGTCCCAAGCAGTCAATCTGCCTCTGAACAAAGTCAACGTACGCGTCAAAAGAATGGGTATGTCCTTGACTTTTGAGTTGATGAGTGCAACAATCGTTTGTTAAATGTTTGTTAAACATTATCAAATCAGGTGGATCTTTTGGTGGCAAAGAATTAAGCACTTGGTTGACTGTTTTGCCATGTGCTGTCGCGGCTCTCAAGTAATTTTTCTTTTTCAATTCAAAGACATTTATTTATTTGTTTATTTATTTATATATCTATTTATTTACTTATTTATTTATTACTTTCCATTTACAAGTTATTTTTAATTAACTTATTTTTATTACCTTTCAAATAATTTTACTTCCAGATTTAATCTGCCAGTTCGTTGCATGTTAACAAGAAGGGATGATATGCAAATGAGTGGTAACAGGCGACCCTACAAGGCCAAATACAAGGCACATTCTTCAATTACTCTTGAAAATAATTTCAGTTTGTAATTAAGATCACAATTCTTATTTTTATAGGTCGGCTTCACCAAAGAAGGACTGATTAAAGCTCTTGATTTGAAGATGTTTTCCAACGACGGAGTTACACCGGATTGGACTATGGTTGCTATGGTTTCTGATATTCTGCATGAATTTCAATGTCTTCAAACGTCCTTATTATTACATTGTAGCTGATGGGAATTACTCTGTTGAACTGCGACAGCGTTTATAAGATTCCTAACATTTCGGCTTCCGGATGCTGCTGCAAAACCAACCTCCCCCCGACTGCGGCCATGAGGGGCGCGGGTGCCCCGCAGGCCGTCATCATTGCAGAGAGCATCATTTCAGACATTGCCATCTATTTGAACAAACCTGCCCACGAGGTATAGTGATTGTGAATTAATTAATAATGTTGTTTCTACATATGACCATAAAATTGACGACTCTTAGTAGTGATAATGATAAAGAAGATACGATAACAGATGATGACTAAGTCAAGTTCATAGCATCAGAAGAAACGTGTGACCATTGGATTCGAAAAGATCGAACAAATCTTTAAACAGCTGCACAAACAACCCAAAAACAACAGCATTTGTCACCAATTAGTTTTAAAAAATTCGATCAGATAAGAGAACTGAACATGTACAAGCCAGGATGTCTTTCTCTTGGCAACACCCCCATCGATGAATCGCTCCACAGATGCTACAACGAGGTCAAGCTGCAGAGCAATTTTGATGAACTTTATCAACACGTCCAGCATTTTAATAAGTAAATATTAAAAATAAATTTAATAAAAATTAAAATAATATTAATAAATAAATTAACAATTAATTTACGAAATTGACATCAAATAGAGGTGCAAGAAAATAAATCAATATTTTTACCTCCTTTTTTAGCGAGAACAAATACGTTAAACAAGCAGTTAGCATTCTTCCGATCAAATTCAGTCCTTCTTTTCCACCTTTCATGAATAAGGTTGTTATTTATTTGTTTAGCCTATTTATGTAAGAAAATATTTTCATTTTTGAAGTAATTTAAAGGAATTATTAAACGATAAACTGATAAAATAAAGAAATCGACAAACAATTGAATTTGCTGCTTAACCATAATTTATGTGATTTCGTTGAAATCAGGGTGCAGCATTTCTGAACATATACGCAGACGGAACAGTTCTTCTTAGTCACGGAGGTGTTGAATGCGGTCAGGGACTCCATACTAAGATGATCCAGGTTAGGATTTATTGCGAATTGAAATCATTTCAATGAATTTCAAATGCTTAGAGCAGCTATAGTTAGGCATACCTTCTGACATTTCTCCCTCCCTTAGGTAGCAAGTCGTACTTTGGAAATCCCTGCTTCCTGCATCAGGATCGGTGAAACATCCACCTCCGTCACTCCCCACGCACAAGTCACTGGAGGAAGTACCGGTTCAGATCTCAATGGAATGGCTGTAGTCGTAATGTCACAATATTTACTTATTCCTACCTTATTTCAAAGTTTCCGTAGCAATGCGTGACATATGTCATCTTACGAAAAGTCCAATCGTTTACGCAGGACGCTTGTGAACAAATTAATGAAAGACTGAAGCACATAAAAGAAGCAAAACCTTACAGTTCTTGGGAGGACATTGTGAGTCGATCAATTTGACTTTCTTGGTTTATCGGTTTATAACCAAAAAAATAAGTCGAAATTTTAAGCAAAAAAATGGAATTTAAGAGATTTATTGCATTCACGAAATTTTGATCAGGCAAAGTTTTCTTTTTTCGGTCATTCTCGAGACTAATTTTGCGTTATATTTAAAATAATTTATAATTTCAATTTATAAAGATCAGTCAAGCTTTAGCGGAGAAAATCAATCTCTCAGCGTTTGGATATTGGAAGTATTACATTTAAATCCTTACAAAAATATTTTATTTCTCGAATTTAAAGAATAGAAAACAAAGAGATTGCAAACGACCGGAAAAAATAAATAAACAAATAAATAAATACACAAACAAATAAATAAATCACTGAAACTTCCAGCGGTGCTTACAACGAGGAATATGATTGGAACAGTGGCAAAGGTCGAGCCCATTCCTATTACACGTATGGAGCTGTCGTTGCCCACGTTGAAGTCGATTGTCTGACCGGAAATCACGTGGTAAGCACTCTAAGATGACCTTGTAAGGTCTTTTCTTTCGAATTTATTTGATTATTTTATTTTTTACAATTCAATTTTATAGTTTTTTTTCTCGAGTGCATAAGAAAGATAAGATTGTAAAAGAAGCGAAGGAATAAGAAAGGAATTTGAGCCTTTCTTTTGTTTTTGAGTTTTTTTATTTTGTAGGAAAATTCTTAAAAGAAAAATTGTATCAGCATTACAAAACTTGAGAGTCAGGAATATCTTCGTTGGAATGACAAAATAAAATAACTCAAGGGTCAGCACCATGGTGCTTAAGGATAGCTTCGGCTGTTAGATTAGCTCTAATTAATTTCAAGATTATTTCAATAAAACCACTGTTGATTAATAAATGTAAATGAAATTAAATAATCGAGAAAGTCTTTTCACACGTTCTAATATGTTTTAATTCTGTCTTAATTAGAATTTTTAAGGTTGATTTTGTGTGAGAGAATCTCATTCATATGTTCGATGCGCTTCTTTTAATCGTTTTAATCGTTTATGTAGCGCATATTCCCAAGGGCGCTTATAGCTTGAGAGCTTCTGTGAATTGAAAAATAATTTTATACCGGTAGTTTTTATTCGGGATTATCTTAAGCCACTTACACTGAGTAAGTCTTTCTTTTCGGTTCAAATTTTCGATTTTTTAATTTAATATTTTTATCCAAATCATAACCGAATGCTGAAACGTGGAATGGCTTGTTCTTTATATTTTAAGACAATTTATGAACTTCTATGACGTGGATAAATTCAGGTCTTGCAAGTGGACGTTGTCATGGATGTTGGGAAAAGTTTGAATCCAGCAATCGATGTCGGTCAGATCGAGGGCGGAATTGTTATGGTA
This sequence comes from Hirudinaria manillensis, assembly GCA_034509925.1. Lineage (NCBI taxonomy): Eukaryota > Metazoa > Annelida > Clitellata > Hirudinida > Hirudinidae > Hirudinaria > Hirudinaria manillensis. The sequence continues at coordinate 3,979,317 of CM067528.1, read as the reverse complement.
GAATTTTCATTCAAGTTTTTTTCTTTCGTTCAAAAAATCTAATTAAAAAAATATTTGAAATTCCTGCATTATTAAAAAAGGAATTATTTTTGAACTTGATGTTAATTTAATGAAAACCATTCGATTGGTTATTTTCGTAGGGCATGGGGATGTGCCTTCTGGAAGATCATAAATATTCATCAGACGGAAGTTTAGAAACTATAGGACCGGACAAATATCACATCCCAATGATAAGCAACATTCCGCTCAAGATGAATGTCACCCTCCTCAAGGATGCTGGGAATGACAAAGCTGTTTATTCATCGAAGGTGGCCAAAATTATTTGAATAAATTAATATTAATTTTTCGATTATTAATCTTCGTGCAAGGTTAGACTCCTATTCAATTCTGTTGCTCTGTCGTCTGGGTTTGGAATTTGTTATCGAGTGGAATTTTTCCGTGAAAAAAAGTCTGGTTTCTTCTGATGTTGATGTTGATGTTTTTAGGGCATCGGAGAACCGCCTTTGTTACTCAGTGCATCGGTTTGGCTTGCCTTGAAGGAGGTTGTGGCAGATTTGAGGAAGAAATTTCAGGATGGAACCGAGGCGTCTGGGTCAAATGTCTTCGTGTTCAACACCCCTGCCACTCCGAAACAGTTCGTCCTCGTCTGCAACCCCAGAAAGATTTGACGTGACCCGTTCCATCGCATTGCGATTTGGGTCATTCTGTATCATAGACGTTATCATCGTCATCAGCATCATCGCCTTGCATCTACTTGACTAAGATGGTGCCTCCACGTTCGGGAAAAAAACAATAACTAGATGGGAAATGGTTTTTATAAAGAAAGTCTTTTCTTCGTTGTTTTTTCAAATCATGTCAACATTTTCTTTGGTTTGAGGTTGCGATGGAAAACATTATTCGCTTATTTGTTCCTATTTAAAGTAAATGCAATTCTTTTCTTTCTTTTTTTAGTCACAAACACGTTTTTCATGCTATAAAAATCCCCCAAAACTAAAAAAATGTCGCGCGCGAAGGGAGTTCTGAGACCAATAGTTGACTGGAAAGGTTTTTTGAATTACGGAGAGCTTGCATATTAAATTGAAATTAAATATTCTCTGCTTACAAATATTTCATGATCCACTGAGATATTAAATTCATAAAACAAATATAAAACAAATATGTATTTTAAGTTTTTACAAGTCGAAGATGAAAACGTTCGTGGTGAGTTTGCTGTTGTCGTTGATTGGTCGTCAATGCGGTGCTCTCATCCACTCGGAGGCTGGATTGCCTGCACCAAGAAGTGTACTCATTCTCATTTTGCATCCACTCCATCACTGGGCCTAACTCCAGGCGACGTTGAAGATGTTTTGAGCATTTGGAAAGGCCTCAGTGTTTCAGCCAGAATCGTGCTACGAAGAGACGAAGGTTTGGTTCAGAAATAAAATAAGGATGTAGAAATCATTGCACTGCACTCAGATTCTAGGGACACGAATAGCGGATGACTTAACTAGAATTTAAAAGTAACGTACCTGGCTCTCGAATGGTATTTAACCGTGGGATATTCCCTCGGGAGAAGATTCTGCAATCTCTGCAAATAGAAGATTACAATTTGGGTTACGTTATGAATTATTCAACAAAAATAAAATTTCCAGTGTAAGTTATTATTCTTAAGCATCGAAATATTTCATTTCAACACAATGCACACGGTTGTTGGGGAGGCGCCGCGTTGAATAAAAATTTAATGAGTTCAAATTATAAAAAGTAAAAGGAAAAAAAACTGTCCAGTTTAGAAGTTCAGAAGCAACCTATTTTGTCAGAGATTCAAGTTTACGAGGTAAAGAATAAAATTTCCAGGGTAAGTATCCGTGCAAAGTCAGATTTATAAACACGTTTCGAGAAAGTAATTTTTGACGGGACCGTGATTTCCTTCCTGCCCGACAAATGAAAGTTGAGTTTCCAAAAGTTCGAATCTCTCGAGAATGTGTCTGTCTGAGAGTCGAGCAAAGAATCGTTGCCGATGATGGAGTTTAAACTCCAGAAAGGGACCGCCATATTGTTTTCGGACAAATGGAATGGTCTGCCCACGTGATATAATAAAGTCGTTGCTCCGCCTTTATTGCGACATCTTTCTAGGGCCAATTCGACCACTCCACGTTCCATTAAATGCATGCGGAACAAGCTCTTTTACGATCAAGAATCGAATTAAAAGAGCGAATTATTGAAAACCTTTGGCCACCTCTCGGAACGGGAATGAGTTCTTTCGAACGTATTGAAAATGCCAGTTCGTTCAGAATATTTTACGAATTGATTGCTTTTTGGAAAATTATTATAAATTATTGAGGTGGCATTTTACAGTCGCCCCTTGACAAGGGACTTCCTCCTCGCATTCCGAGGTCGTCGGAGTGCAAGCGCATCCATGAAGGAGGTGCATTGGAATTCCGAGGAGCTTTCCGCATCGGAAACATGCTGAAGAAGGCAATACATCCAGTTTAAATAAAGACATTCGTTCAACTTAACAATCACTGGAGGCAATGCAGATCAATGAATGCTCACGCAGCGGCTTAGAGATGCGCTGATTGAAACTGATGACACTAGATGCTAATTTGCCTTATTAATCGCTAAATTATTTTTATTATTATTATATTAATTAATAATTTATTATTAATTTTCATTAAATAAAAAAACTCTGATAAAAGAAGTAGTTAACTGAAAGACTCACGCTATCGATTGTGCTGAAATGACTGCCTCTTTTCAAGGAATGATTGCAGAATGTGGATTGAAGTGGTTGATTGAAGCGGTGAACGCCAAGAGGTGCCATGGTTACGTCGGGATGTCTGGATTGAAGTGAGTAGTCCTCCGAGAGGTCGGTGTCGAAATTGAACGAATGATGAGACACATCGAACGGACTCTCATCCGGTATGGAGAGAACCAGATGCTCAGAGACCTTTTCCTCCTTGTCCGTAGAGTTTTTCCTGTAGATGAAATTCTTGGAGTCTCCGGCATAAGCCTGGTTGAACTTTTCCTTTCGCTTCCTCTCCTTCCTTCTCGACCGTAGAACCAGGGCCACGGTTCCCAGGAGAGACACGACGATTATGGAGGTCAGGATGCCGACTATGAGGAGAATGTGGAACGTTCCGAAAGTAGATTCGTTCTCGCTTTCGTATGATTTTTTTGAGGCCATCGGATAGTCGAATATAAATGGGTCTCTGGAATTTTTCAAGTCCACGAAACGCTCCCTGAAAGTTTCGATGGAAGAGCTCTCATTAAGAATGATGACGACCCTGGATTCGCTCGTCAGCTTCGTTAATCCTGAATCGTAGGCGATAACGTCGACTATGACGGGAGACATCAACACGTCTCTGAGACTGTGAGGTGCCTGGCTGCGACTTCTCGATCGAAGATGCACCTCGCCGGTTTCCGGGTTCACGTGGAAAGTCTTGGAGCTATCGTAGGACTTTAATTTGTAGCGAACCAAGCCGTTGCTCCCTTCGTCGGCGTCGAACGCCGAGACTCTGAAAAGAGGTTCGTTAAGCGGATGATCGGGCGACAGGAAGATCGCGTGAGAAGCAGACGAGCCGGTGACAGCGTCTGGCCTTTCGAGTTGAATGAGGTCGTTTTTGGTTGTCAAATTAACAAAAATTGGAGCGTTGTCGTTAACATCGATCACGTTAACGATCACAGACGTTCGCACAGATTCGCCGTACACTCGTCTCTCTTCCAGGACTTTCTCGGCTATGATGTGAAATCTGTACTCGGCCTGTTTCTCTCTATCCAGTGATTCGACGGCAAAAATTGTGCCACTTTTCGAGTCCACTACGAAAGGCAATTTTGGATCATCGCAAAGTAGACGATAATTGATGTTGATCGGCGGTCTGACACAATTTCCTTTGACGTTTGTGGCAATTACTTGACCAACCTTCGACATTCTGAGAGGCGATGTTTCCAGGTTTTCTTCGATTTGGAAATTATAGGAGTTCAAGGTGAATAGAAGGTGGTTCGCATCTTCAGGAGCGTCGATCATAAGAGATATGTTTTCCAGCGTCGATAGATTCGGATTTCCAGTGTCGGATGCATTGACTCTGAGGCACAAAACGTTGAGATTGTCGAACAAATGGTCGTCTGCTTTTACAAACACCTCGCCAGTCGAAGGTTCGATGCTGACGTGCAAAAGATCAATCGGCGAATCCAAAGTGAAGAAAATTCTTGAATTTTTCTTCGTCACGTCATCGTCGACAGCTGAGATTGTGAAAAGTGGTTTCAATCCGCGCCTCACGTCGGTAGATTTGACGGAGGAACGAGACAAAAAGTAGGTGTTTTGCGTGAAGCGAGGCGCGAAATCATTGGCATCGGTGATGTAGACGTACACCGTCGTGTTGGAAGTCAAACTCGGCACCTCCGGATTTTCCGGCACGTCCCAGCAGGTGATGACCGTGGAGAGCATCGGCAGTTCGTCTCGATTGAAGAAGTCCTCGACGTCAAAAACGGCGTCGGAGAGAAGTCTGTAACTGACGCTCAGGTCTCTGTGCTTGACAGGATCTTCGACAAGCCTAAGAAGTGGATGATTCTGAGAGCAAACGACTCTGTTGTTTTCTTCGGTGTCCTTGTCTTGACCTCCGATGCCAACGATGAAAGAACCGATCGGAGAATTCTCTTCGAACTTCACGACGGATACCGACGGCGAGAAGGTGGCCGAGTTGAAGAATTTCTTCTTGAACTCTGGATTCTTGTAGTTCTCTAGATTTTCATTCAACGGGACTAGGGAGATGGCGTAGGTCGTGATGATTGGCGCATTGTCGTTCTCATCCACGATGAATATCGTCACCGGAACTTCACTGTAGAGTTGATCGGATCCCTGGTCTCTGCCGATGACGACAATGCGGTACATACTCCTCGTTTCTCTGTCCAAAGGCTTCGCGATTGTCAACTTGCCGGAATCGATTTCCACCGAGAACGTGTCTCCGTGATTTTGCCTTGAAATCTCGTTCAGTACGTATTCCACTTTACCGTTTTTGCCGCTGTCCGCATCAGTCGCTTTGAGCGTCAAAACGCTCGAACCCGGCAAAGTGTTTTCGCTGATGTTGACAGTATAGGATTCCATCTCAAATACGGGCTTGTTGTCGTTGGAATCGAGAATTTCGACGAAAACGCTCAAACTTCCGCACTGAGGTCGAACCGTGGACTCGCAGGCCAAGAGAGTAAAGTTGTAAGAAGGAGTTGTTTCGCGATCCAAGGCCTTCTCGACGCTCAGACTCGCTTCCACGATCCCGTCAGGTCTGACGCTCATGAACAGCTTGAACTCAGCCTTGAACTCCGGCTGGACGCTATACCTCTGAACCCCGTACATGGGGTTGTCGGGATCGCTGGCCGTTGGCAGGGCGTACGAACTTCCAACCGGGGCGGACTCTGGTATCTTCAACTCGAAAGATTGGTCTTTGAATCTCGGAGGATTGTCGTTGACGTCGATGATTTCGACGATGACGGTGACGGTGCGAAAATATTCGGCAGGCGTCAAAGCGATGTCGAACCACACCTCGCAGACGGCTTTTCCTTGGCAGTCCAGCTTCGGATCTTCGCGATCCAGTCTCGAGCCGATACTCAGGCTGCTGCTCGTCAGATCCATGTGGAAGTAAGGCACTTTCTGAGCGAGAATGTGGAACGTAAACTGATCCGAGATTTCTGCTGGATATGAATTGGCCAGACCTGAATCTAGAAACACGTTGCCGATAACCGTTCCCACTTCAATCTCTTCGTCTATTTGATAGCGTACCGACGACGGGGGGTACCTGCCCATGTCCGACCGGATCCCAGGAAGAAGGGACGAGATGAATAGAATCTTTAACGCCACAATTCCGATGTTCCTGGAGATAAAATTGGCATCACTCTTGTCTCTGAGGATTCCTCCTTTCATGGCCGTCTGTGGAGAAATTTATCCCTCGAGAAAATGACGTGAATTTAGGGAACGTTTGAGGAATTTATGAAAGTTTTAATGCCTCTTATCGCAAGAACTCTGCCGGCGAATTTCGATGGTAATCTGTAAAAATAAGAAAGAAAGTTAGAAATGTAGATAGAATAAGTTTAGAAATTTAGCACGACTGTCATCAAAACCTAATTTATGTAGCGCCTCGAAATTAAAATTTCTCGCGACGCCCTAATGAGAGGTTTTGCTGAATAAACATTTGAAATTAAAAAGAAAAAAATCTTTAATTACTTCTTCTGCCTTGATCTGTCAGCTTTTATTTACGAGTCGTGAAATTTATATATTTTTATTTTAAACTTTCTCTGACTTAATTTTCGACCATCATGGCTTTTATCGTGTCTCAAATAAAGTTTGCATCAACCGTGCAGTGGGTGCAGTTTTTAATTTTAACTAATATTTTCAGAGGCGGCCATAAACGATTTTAAACGATTGTTTTAAACGGTTGTTTTAAATTTTAAATGTCATTTTTATAAATTAGAAATTCGAATTTTTACGAAAAAACTTGATATTAAATGAACTAATATGAAGAGCTGAGAGAACGTGAAAGAAAAAAATTTGTGTTAAGAACTCGTTTGAAGTGGGATTTCCAGAAAAAAGTCATTCATCCGTGAAAATACAATCAAGTAATTAAAAGGAGGTGGACATTATTCGGTGCTAGCAGGTGTTTGCTGAAATCTCATCTGTCACCATGGAAACGATGGACTTGGAAGTGATGGTAATGATTGCGATTTTGGGGGGATGGGGTGGGGTGAGGTGGGGTGAAAAGGTGGGGAGTGTTGATGCTGTTTTTTTTTCTTTTCGTATTTTATGTCGCAGTTATTTTTAAATCTTTTAAAATCAAACGGAATCAAACGGACGAAATTCGAAGTCAATTCCTGAGAAATTCAAGACATCGGCAACGAACTTCATTTCATTTAGAATAAATCGCCACGCTGATCAACAGCGATGACGACGACGACGATGATGATAATGATGATGACGACGACGACGATGACGACGATGGAGGTGACGGTTGTGATAATGTTGACGAGCGATGACGTCATCGAAATAGAGGTTGGAAGGAGCTAAGAACGCTGATCCCATTTGATGGAAATTTAAAGTTTGAATTTAAAAAAAAAATTTAAAATTTAAAATTTTATTCTTTTGAATTCCTTTTGAATATTTATTTTTTTGTTTGAATTTTAGTCACGTCCTTGTCATCATGGCAGGGGCCGCCTCAGAATCATCAATTTTTCATCACCATCTTAGTAACCATCGTAATCATCATCATCATCTTCATCTTCGTTCTCGTCATCGTCGGAGAATGTATTCATAAGAGTTTACGCTTCGGTGAGCAGGCATTCAATCATGCAAGAGAGCAGTTGTAACTCACAACTTGTAAGAGATCGACAGTGCAACAAACGAACATTTTGTTACGAAATTATTTCTTATTATTATGAAATTATTTTCCTATTTCTTTCATAATAACCTATTTGGGGCGGATGTAATCCTGTCTCTTAATCGGATGATTGCGTTCAAAAATATTTTATGACTTGCATGTTTGTAATGTTATCAAATGTTCTAAGAGAAGCATGAAGTGAGTTTTCGATTGTTTTAAATTAATTATTTATTTATTTAAATAAATGCAAATAAATTCAAATTAATTTATGATTCCTTAAGAAAGATCAAAGGGTTCGACTTTCAATATTTTTAAAACATGTTTTCCGAGTAAGCAGAGAAAATGTCCGAAAAAGAAATTAAATAATAATATAATAATATAGCAACATAATACTAAAATAATATAACAACATAATAATAAAATAATATAACAACATAATAATATAATAATTGATTAATATTTTTTTATTTTTCTTATAAATTTGTTTTTCAGTGCATTTAATTGAGACGCAACGAAGGTCAAATAAATTGCTTTGTAGTCGAAGCAAGCAGGACTTGAAAGCTTTTATTTTTATCTCACGAAAGTGATAAAGATGGTGGTGATAATGATATAATAATAATAATAATAATAATAATAATAACAATAATAAATAAACATACGATACCGTAATTGAAGCAACTCTGCTGACGAGAAAAAGAATACGAGTCGATTTGTTGACGAAATGCGAGGTCACGTGATGATGGGCGGGATCAAGTTATCAGGAAATCACGTGAAGGTCGTTAATATCTCGGGCTTATCAATCAATTCCAGGAGCAAATAAGACGACGGGACGCTCTCTCGGTCGCCATGGAGACCGAGTCCGACCAATGAATAATACGACAATAACAACCGTCGCCGTAGCCATGAATAATGAATCTAGCTCGTGGACGATTAATCAGAAACATGAATAATTAATTAAGCTACCATGAATACATTAAAAGGTTGGTGGGACTGAATGCCGGATACAGGCTTTAGGGAAGACAACACCGTCGGGCGAGAACTGCCGCTTCCATGACGGACACCTGCCATAAACTGGGCAAACAAGCAGAACCCCTTTCATCCTATCGCAAATGTGGAATCCCCGTGAGATTTTAATAAACATTAGCACCGCCCATTTTTAAACTCCGCCTACTGTTCTTGTACTTCGCGTGTAAGATTTGCTATTTATTGAAAAGGTTGCAATAAAAACATAAATAAATAAATAAGCGAATAAATAAATAAGCGAATAAATAAATAAATGAATTTGTTTTTTTTTAATTCGAAAAATAAAATTCTTAAAAATTGAAATCTATCAATTGGGATCTTTGGAATGAGTTGCGAATGAATGAAGATAATTTCATTATTCTTTCAATAACAACAACAAACACTGAAAACCATGAAAGCGGAACTTCGGTTTTTACTTTCAAAGATATTTTGGACATCCGAAGAGTTTAAAAATAATTATTATGAAAATTCTGAACGAAGGAACGACCGAGAAAGAATGAATAATCATAAAAATATTTTAAATACAATTATTTATCTATAAAAATCAACCAAAAAAAAATATCAGGACGCAGAAAGAATATGGCGGAAATGAAGAGAAGGCAGGAGCAAAAAGAGGAGGAAGAAAGGATGTATGGAGGACAATTCCCGCCAATAATGAGTTCGTCTGGTCTCCTGGAAGACTCCGCTTTTCGGCAATTCCAGAAGGATCACTGCTCTGTGTTGTTACGGTGCAAAATTATTTCCACGAGTTTATTTGACTCTCCAGGTCACGTGATCAATCTCGGCCAATGGGGGCTGAGCTTCGAGGCATCGAAAAAAACGAGGGTTTTTTTAATGTTTTTTTCCTGTTTATTTATTTATTTATTTTAATTTTCAGCAACATTTTTTTGTCGAGGATGGGCTTTTTTTTCAGAATAATTTGTAATTTAATTATTATTTCGTTCAGTTAGGACATGTTTTTTTTTTTCTGTATCATTCGCGAAAATGTAAATGCAAACGTGGTTCGCTTGTTGTAGCGCAATATACAGAGCGTCGGAGGCTCTTTTCCATTTATGTAGCGCTCCTCCCGAGGGCGCTTATGGCGGTACGAGCTGGGTCGCGAATAAGAGAATATATTACGTTATATTTTATAACATTCTGAATGATTTTCGCGATTATTGTAGCAGGTTATGGGCGTGGTTTTAATGGCAACTTTCAGTTTCGATTAAAAGAAATGTTTCTCCGAAAATACCATCTCTCTATTTTCTCGTCTAATAATGTCCTCACAAGACAATAATATGATTTCAGCAACATATCAAAATATATATCAATATATCTAAAATATATATCAGTATATCACCATATATATCAGCAATATATTTCATCAATATCAGCAAACAGTGATTTTGGAAAGCGTGACTTTTCTTCCCAGACAAATCAATGGTTTAAAAGATAATATTTAAATTTAATAATATATAATTTAATTATTTTCTCCGGCAAATCATCGTTTAAACTGACAGGAAACCAACATTTTTCTAAATTGAATCTGACGCGTCGCTTAAAATTAAGTTTAATAAAAGTTTACTGGCGATTTATTATTCATTTATTGTTCATTCATTCATTCATTCACTCAAACGTATCGATCTGAGTCAATGAATCAGCTGAACGTGCATCTCGAACAAAAAAGAAAAACGGAATATTAAATTTATAAAATTAAAAATATAATAATTAATTAAAAAATAGTAAATTTGTAAAATTAAAAATATAATATTTTAAAATAAATACAGTAGATTAAAATTATTCCATAAATCTCAGAAGAAGGAAAGAGTTCTTTTTTTTCCTAAATGAATTGAAAAGTTTTTGTAAGCGCACGATTTTAAGGAGATGAACATACGTGACCAGTTCCCGTGGCATGGCGTTATAATGGCCATCGGGGTGATGGATGGATGGCCCTGGAAATATTATTTCAGCTTTTCAGAGGTGTTGTCAGAAGCAACACCGAGGAATTGGTTTCAAAATTTTCAGTGCCGGGTCTGAGTTTTGCACAAGTGCTCGATAAATTAATCCTACGAGGAGTCTAAGAACGCTTTCACACTTTTGAAAGTCGACCTAAGTTTGTTGTATTGCACTGGAGAGCAAATGTTACAAAGCATTACAGATCGGCACAAAGCATTACAGAGAGTTGCAAGACATTACAGAGAGTTGCAAGACATTACATAGTGTTACAAGACATTACAGAGTGTTACAAGACATTACAGAGTGTTACAAGACATTACAGAGTGGTACAAAAATATTACAAAGTTTTTCTTGGTAGATGAATCGATAAAACCAACATTGCTGGTTATAAATAATAATAATAATTATTATTATTATTATATATTAATTATATAATAATAATAATATTAATAATAATAATAATTATCAGATCTTCTGATAATTATTCTGATAATTATCAGAATAATAAAAATCAGATCTTCGTAGAAAAACTTCAAGAGAAAGTTGATTTCTTGAAAACATCTGACAATGGACTGAAATAAAGGAAATGAAAGCGCGGGAAACCGGAATGTTTCACGTGGAGAATTAAAAATTTAAAAAAAAAAAAACAAACATTTCAACTCAGCGTCTGCTCATTTGCCGCGCAAAAATAAATTTTTGCCGTTTATTTCATTTCAAACGATAATATTAAGTTAACTAATATCACGAACGTGATAAGTATTTGGCAACATTATTAAGTCTAATGTGTCAAAGTGGCTGGTAGTTATTAATATAATTAATTCGAACAATAATAATAATAATAGCCAGGTTAATAAACATATCTTCCTAGTAATGAAAAATAAAAGGCCGATAAAAAAAAAACATAATTGCAATAAATGATTCAATTGAAAAGTCACGATCAGATCGTCGTCGTTGGGAAGCGTCCAACGAAAGCGTCTCCAATTCATCAAGCAAGAACTGGTCAACAGGCCGAAGACTGGAGATATTTTCTACAGTCATCCGTCAAGAGGTCGACTCGGTCGCATCCGGATTCAGTGGAGCGTGGATCGGTTCGATTTCCATGCTGGATTCCGCGGGAGATGAACCCCGGTGCGGAGGTGCAATCAACCGGAGACGATGGCTGACAACGAGTACCGTGTTTTGCGATGTTGTTATTGTTGTTGTTGCTGAGATCGTATCGCGGCTAGCGTCCGACATAGTCTCGATGGTAACGATGACGATGATATTAATGCTTCGGACCAATGAATTCGTGGGAGCACATCTCTGGCAAGATTGCCATGAATGACGATGGGCCAATTACAGGAGATGCTCATTATTTTCTAGATTTGCGCTCAAAAATTGAAAAAATTAGGAGCTATTCTTGAAAATATAACCGTATCCTTGAGACGTGAAGAACATGCGATCGACATGATCATCACTTCATCATGGAGGCCATTTTAATGAATTTGCTTCAATCAAAATAAAAAAGTCTACGAACGTCAACGAACGAATTTTTCCAATTTCTTACGTCAGTTTTAAACCCCTCCCCCAAGGTTTGATAAAAGTAGATGAAAAGGAACTTGGAATCAAAGATTGCGAATTGCTTTCCACGCACGGAAAGAAAAACTAGATTAAAAATATACTCTCAATTCAGCTAAGTAATTAATAATATCCAAATAATTCCAAATAAAAAATAATTCAAGCAATTTCAGATCGTATGCGGTTTTCGAGAGAAAATCAAAAAACAAGAAAAAAAATAATAATACTCATGAATATCCGAGCGCACAGCCGAGCGATAAAAGGTTACAAACGAATGAATGTCATCACGGGAGGCAAAGATCAGAAAAAAAATTGGAACAGGGAAAGGAAAAAAAGTCTCCGACTGATTTAAGGTGGAATTGCTTCCCTCCGTCATTAACTGTGGACGTTTTTTTTTCGGGGACCTCTCGTATCCCTGAGAATTGGACGAAAGGCATTGCACCATTTGCAATCGCGGACCATCCGTCGGGGGGGGGGTGTGCCAACCGGCCAGTGCCAACCGTGGCCGTATGGAATCACGTCCTCTCGTGAAATGTTATCAATTTCTGGAGTCGTTACGGAGCATCGGACAGGATGGAAAGGGAAAACGTGAACGGAACTTGGCTCGTCGGCGTTCAGAGGACAATTAATCATTTTTTTTTTAGAAATTGCGCGTCTTGCTTTACATTAATTACGTTTTTATTGCTATTCCAGAGGCGGTTGTAATTGAAATGAATACAAAATCGTGCTAAATAGCGGACTAAAGCAAATTGAGTTCCTTTTACGAGCGGAACACATGCAAACTTTGAAATTTCATAACCACAAAACGTCTGCTCGAATGCAGAAGCGGATGGTCATAATCGAGTCGATTTGCGAATCTTTTGTAAATAATATTAAAAGTGAATCCGATTTTAAGACCTCAATCTCGGTTCAACTTTTACTGCATCCCTAGACCTTTAATAGGAAGCCATTGTGAAACTGTGAAAGCTTCAAATTCGTCTGGAAAGTACGCGTACAAATTTAATGAAATGTAATCGCTCCACCCTGCTAAACGACGACATCGACGACGACGGCAAAGCAGTAAATAAAACATTAGATAAAAGATTCATCCTCGAATTAAGGTCTAGATATACATCCGGTGCACATGGCACAGTATATGTTTCATTCCGTGCAGGTGCTACGAACGACTAGGAGCAATAAAGCGGTTATTTCTCCACGCTACTCGCACATGTTCTGAAAAGGTTAATTTCACATTCATAAGGAGATGTTTAAGGGTCCTATTTAGGAACGGCATGGAAGTCTTTTAGTGGGGTTTTTTTTTCCACTGGAAATTCCAGTGATTCGTTTGGTTGTCTCAGTTTCCCTTTGCCGGTTCATAAAGTCGGTGTCTGCGATCGTGAAAGGTCTTTTTAGGGACTAATTTTCTTTTCATCTCAGTCGTTACTCAACACGACTCAACGCCTCACTCCTGGCAATCTATTCAGTCCTCGGCAACCAACTTGCAATCCGTTTTCCCCTCCTCGATTTCTACGTCTCGATGACGATAGTAATAGTACTATCGAAACCTTATTTCAAAGCTTACCGTGCCCTTTCACTTATTTATTGCTAAAACAATTTATTATTGACGTTCATTAACGGTTATTTGATTTCTGAAGAGCATTAACGTTGCTCGGATGCCAATCCGACCAATCGCCTGATGGCAAATCGGGAGTCTTTTTGAGGAGACGGGAACAACGTGACGCCAACGTCCGGAAATGGCGGAAAAGCGTTCGAATGGAGATGCCTTTGTTCATTCCATATATTCCACTTTAACCTCCGCATTCATTCAAAGGAGTTTAAAAAAATCACAGAAGATGTCACGGATAAGGGAGACCCTCTCAGGAATCCAGATGACTCGTCGGATTCGAGGAGGAAAAGCACGGAATTAATTTCCGGGGGAAGCTAAGATTATCGATGGTTCGAAAATATCGGGACATGTGCATAATCGATTAGCTAGAATTATTTGCATATCTAAACAAAACGACCAGAAGAATAAACGCACGGCAAAAGAGAAGTATCATTTTAATTGGCATCATGCGCTCGGTACCTGAAGTGCATGAATTTGAGAAATGGCAAGGGATGAACGGCAAACGAAATAAACCGATATCGTGTCAAACTGCCATCACGGTGTCCTCAGAAAAGTCTAAGGATCGTGTTGCTTTGAAGTCGAATCAGGCGATAACCTGCGTGTGACACCAAATGCTAACATGACATTTTTTTTAGACCATCACGAGATAGAAGAGATATCGGCCTTAATTTATGCACAGTCGAGGAGAAAGTCAGGGGTCGCGCACCGAGAAGTTTCGAGTGTCAACACCTACGGACGTCACATGAGTAACAATTTCAGCGGCCATTTGTAACCATTCCGTGAGAGATTCCGAGCTGCATCTGTCCACCGTGGAGCTTAGCAACATCTCGTTCATCAATTACATTCAATTTTAAGAGGTGTTTCTTAGGCTCACCGGTCTCCATTTTTAGCGAAACTAAATGGGAATGAATGACAAACTACGACCGAAGATGCACTCCGAAAATGCATTGTTTAAGGAGTGTCAGCTTTGATTTTTAACGCGAGGAGCAACGATAATGGAGCCGGAAAACGGGATTGCACGCCTCTCCTGAAGGCATCTTTTGGCAAAGCAAAGAGTCTACGTTCAGTTCAACAGTTCGACCCTTTTCAGTTCGATAGTGAAAATGTTTAACGAGAAAAATATGCAAATCCGTGACAAAATTTTTCATAAAGTGCATTTGAGACCAAAGTCAAAGTCGATTTATCAGCTTACCTTATAGAGCTCAGGAAAATCCCAGAATGCTATTTATATCCGTCAAGTTGTCAGGTCGAAATTTCACTAGAGAGACTATCAGTACAAAAAATAGTAGACGAAACGTAGATAGGAAGTGAATCCTATCTTAGACTCGGTTGTTCTCTGACGTAACGTGTAATCTGCACGCTGATGACTGCTTGCGTAAGGTGCCCGGTTGCTGACGTGTCATGCAAATGTTCACACTTCAGAACGAATTGATCAAACGACGCGCTATGTAAATCGTAATTTTGATGCGTCCATTTATCGTAGAGCAATCGAGGCGAGAGTTGTCACCGCGTGTCGACTTTGCAGAGGATCGAGAGAGGTCTTCCCATTAAATAGTCTTCAATATTCTCGGTACACGAGTCCACGCTCGTTGGACTCCGACGGTCGCTTCTTGATTGCTTTCCGAGATCAATCATCAATCGTGCATTCGTTCTCGAAAGTGATTAAAAATTATTTAAAAACTTCACGCCCGAATGTCGTAAAATCAAATTCGAACGAGTCAGGATATCGCGTGTCAATATAGTTAGATTTCCGATCTTGTAAGTGCGTTCGAAAAGTTATGCGCCATTTATCTCCATGTATGCACCGCTTAATCGATTCAGCGCTCCTACAACCAAAGGAACGCGACCCAGCGGAGGATAGGGCGGCAAGATGGAGCATTCCGAGGAATTGCGTCCGGTCAGGAATTGAAAACATAAACGATAGACTGGAAGTAAAAAAATGAAATCGGCTGCAAAAGTTATTCTCGATCTGGAAGAGATTTGAAAGAATTGTATAGCGTGAGTTATGACATCTGATCGTTTTCATTTACATCGAACCGATCTCTCAAAGGCAAGGAAAGGCAATTTCACTAATCGAATTTCGGTAAAAACACGTGAAATATGCAATAAACTTGGGATAGCTAGAGACGTGTTTGTCTTCGCGGGAGGATCCCATTAAGGGCCATTTATACTCCACTCTATTCCTTTTCAACATTTCCTGCCGGAAATTTATCGTGCCACTTTTGGAGTCACAAACCTCGATAAGAAACCTCAATGTTTGCTCGCCAGTTTTCTACTAATGGCCTACTAACAGCACCGGTTGTTGCACTTCACACGGAACCAACGTTCCTTCCTTGACCTCGGCCAGGTGAAGAGGTACTCCTGAGGATGTGATGCCATGCTCTTAGGGATGTGAAGTACTCTCTTCCTGTCGATACGAGTGACACTTAGATCTTAAAAGAAACGCTTACTTTGAGAATGGAGTAATATTCCAGTTCAAACGGCCGAATACAAATAGAGTTTCTGTTTGCTCATCAAGTCCAGACTGCCATCTTCAGTGCTCTTCAGTCGATCTTTGGCAGTTATTTACTCGATACCTCCGTCGAGTGCATCCTATCTCGATGTATGAACAGATGATTTTGTTAATAAAACGATGATATTTGTTTTAATTAAATAATAATAATAATATAAAAAAAAATAAAAAATAATAATAATAATAATAAGCACTGTAAATAATGATACTATAAACATTAATAATAATATTATTAATAATAACACTACGTACCTTCAATGGAAAAAGGAACAGCTAACAAATTATCTTCCTTGATGCTTCATTCAGTCCGACATTAACGCAAGTCTCAAAACACCCGACGAGAATTATTTCACGAATTTTAAATATTCGTGTGATTGAATGGGTCTTTACATCAAAAATGTAAGACTTAAATAAAGAAAGTCTTTTATCTGACGATATCCATTTCCCATCCGAGCCACCTTTTGTGACGAAAATATGAAAATCCAGGCTTTTTATTGCTAAAATGATATAATTTTTATTTTTATTATCATTATTATTGTTATTATTATTATTATTATTATTATTATTATTATTATTATTATTATTATTATTGTTATTATTATTATTATTATCATCATCATCACTGCTAAATGTTGCCCTTGCATTTATTAAATTATAATTATAGTTATCATTTTAATTGTCATTAACATATTCGTTTTCGTTATTATTATTATTATTATTTACCGATTTGAAATTAATTGAATTAATTCACTGAATTGTTACATCACCGACCAACCATGGCATGTGACAGGTGACGTCACATTCAATCTTTGAGGTGCAGAAACTTGCTCGTTTCCATCTATTTCGAAATGGTTCGTAATGATGCTGATGATGATGCTGATGACCCTTGACCCATTATCAAAGAAGGCAGACGTAACAAAACCTTGTTACGCAAATTTCCATTACTGGTTCGTTAATTAAGTTTCTCTACAGCAACAAACTCAAAGTTATTTTTACCTCTTATGAATGGGCAATGTTCAATTCAACTAATAACTTAATTTAATTAAACAATTTTCTTTATGCAACTCATAAATTACTTATTCATAAGCGAAACAAACCGGCGGAACATTTCGCCAAAATAAATGACCGAAACTTGGTTTGCGTTGTCATGGCACTGATTGTAGCGTGTAAAAGTGAATTTTCAAAAATTGGACATCTCGAAGTTTGTTTAACACACTCGAAATGGAGATGGAATTCTCATCGTTAAGAATTTGTTTGGACTTTTTTTAAAATATTTTTTTTATTTGACACGTAATAAATGTTTTCTGCGAAATAACAATCAGCCGTCATATAAACGCCCCATTTGAAAATACAAAAAGCTGCAAGTGGAAAAGGATGCACCATGGAAACACGAATTTGTCTTTAATTGATCGATGCTTCAACGATAACGATTTTATTTGTACAGAAAGACCACAACATCGTTTCAAAATAACCCAAAACAGTTTCGTTTTAAAATGTAAATGCTCCAAATTTTAGCGATAAACGCCTCATTTTCGCATGAATTGAATGATGAAGGCGGATGACTAACATTAAAGTGGCGTCCGTAACTGAAAAATTGAATTATATTTTTTTATTAAATTTAAAACAACTTAATAAGGACTTTGAACCACAAGTCGTCTGGAAAATATAGCATTAAATGCTAAAGATTGGAATATTTACAAGTTGAAAACGGAAAAACCAACAGTAATTCGAAAATAAGAAAACTCGTTTGATGATTATTACGACCTCCACAGTAAAGTCTCCTCCCATTTCGGAGACAAAATATGTTGACAAGTCATTTTTCCGTCTAGATAATGTCCCAATTCTCACATTCCACTCGACAATAGCTTTTTCAACTGAAGGAACTTGATAGCCGTCGAGCATGCCGTTCGCTAAATCCAAATGAAATTAAATTTCTAAAAAAACCAACAAAATTATAAGATTATCAGGCTTTAAAATATGAACTTCTGGAGACGTAAAATGATAATATATGAACGCAGTTTGATGTTCGTGAAATCATTCCTAATGCAATTATTAATACATTATTAATTATAGAATTAATACATTTTTAATTAAAGAAATTAAGGTTTATGTTTGGCTTTAGAATTCTGTAAACCAAAAACATTGTATTTCTCCAGGATTTATCTACACAAAAAAAAACAAACAAACACAATAAACCTCAATTAAAAGATATTACGTATTTGATAACGTATTAACAAATATGTCAATCGAGATTAATTTTAATAAAGGCTTTGCTTGAAATTGTTCAGACTTCACAGGCGATCCTTTGCGTCTGAAACGTTGAGACGTTGATCTGATTGCATTCTGATGTTTTATGACTCGTCGTGGATGTTTGTTCTTTCTTCTTTTTTTAATTCAATCGTGTGATCATTCTAGATGTTCTGGA
The DNA here is from genome assembly GCA_034509925.1 of Hirudinaria manillensis. Taxonomy (NCBI): domain Eukaryota; kingdom Metazoa; phylum Annelida; class Clitellata; order Hirudinida; family Hirudinidae; genus Hirudinaria; species Hirudinaria manillensis. The sequence continues at coordinate 3,960,925 of CM067528.1, read as the reverse complement.
TGGATTCCTGGAGATGAATCGAGTCCAATGCAAACAGAAAAGTCACGTGACATCATCCGGAGTTTGTTTCGGGCGGAAAACAGGAACGAAATGAACAGAATTGCAGAGCAAAAGCTGAGAAACGACTTGATAAGTATTTATTTATTTATTTATTTAATTATTTATTTGTTTTATTTATATTTATATATTTCCGCGAAGTTGATACCCTCAGATTATTTTTACCGCTAAAACTGCTTTAAACATAATCTTTTAATGCACTAGCGGAGGGACTTGACACCATAAGGACAAATGGATGGATAGACGGAACTTTTTCCAAAAATGTGTAAAACTTGTGTTTGTATTTTTAGCCGATCTTTCACGAGCCCTGTACTTGCTGAAGGGCTTCTTAATCGATGCGCCATTTTGTGCCATAGCATGTAAATATAATAAATATAATTTATTATTACTTTATTTATGCTTAACGGATTTTATGCAATATAATAAATATTTTGTTATTAAGAAATAGTTAACGAACAGTAGGAAACAGGTATGTTAAAAACACGTGATTTAAAAGATGTCACAAAGAATTACAAAATGTTACTATTCCACGTCCCATGACGGACAGGATATGACCCACTGGCCGCCAGTTGGATACCACTGCAATAGATCTCATTTCTAGCTCGTGTAATATTTATTAACCTAATTTTTCCTTTAAGTCTTTGATGCGCAGACTGAAATGCCTTTTCAAATCTTTCAATAGGAGAACAGGTCATTCAAAAGTCTTTCAATGGCTTAAATTCTTATTTTTCCTCATTTTTTCTTAATTAAACTTTTCTTTTTTGTCCTTATCAAACTTTATTTTACGAGATAAAAAACATAAAAGCAATTAATCGTTGATGTCAAGAAATTGTTGATTATTATCTTGATTCGTGATTTTAAACCGCTGAAGCTTTGTTTTGATTTGAACAATTTGACGAGGTCGCAGTAACAGTGAGCTTGCATGTTCCGCTTCTTGATTTAAATCCGTGCAATAAGCATGAAGACATTTTATGGTAGCCATTCATCGGGGCCGTGATAAACCCCGGAATACATAAAGATGCTGTTCCCTGTGCAGTCAGAAGGTACATTGAACAAGACGACCAATGTTCATTCCTCGAGTTCTTTCTCGTATATTTTCGATTAGACCGAAAAAATTGCGCGAAATGACGATTTGAAGCCGATTCGAGTGCTATTTTAAAATTATAAAAGGTAAAATGTAGGATAAATTAATTATCGATTCTCTCGGTCACTGGCAGTGCTGTGAAATTGCGATTTTTATTGCAAAAATGGGTCACTTTTTCGCTCACCTCAAAGAAAGTTTAATTTTGTTGGAATTCGATGCTGGCAATTGCTTAAGGGTTTCATGGAAACGCATTTAACTCAATCGACAAATGTCCAATGTCCAAGCGGGAGTTAAATCAACACTAAGCAACAACTCGCAGTTTCCTAAGAAGTCGTGATCAAGAGATATTTTTGAAATCTAAAATATAATTTTAAAAAATGAATTAATGAACCTTATGAAATTTTAGTCTCAAAAGTGAAGCTATTTTCAAAGAAAAACTTTGTAGACAGAAAAAAGTCGTTTGCTGGATCGCCTTCGACGAACGTTTTCCTAAATTTTTCATAATTAAATATATATCATTCTACTCACTTTTAGTTGTTTTACTTCTGTAATTTCATTCGTTACACGAATTTATTAGCCTCACGTCAAGAGAGGCGCCAAATAAGAACCGTGGAATTAGTTTGTGGCACTTAAGTTATTGAGAAAATAATGAGACAAGATCGGATTTGATAGCTAATAAATAAGGATTTTTCTTAATTTCGATTCGAACGTATCAAGATAAACATTTCAAATCAAAGTCACCCCAAGGCAAAATTTAGAGTAAAAATTATCTGGCGAGGACAGAATGACATTGAAGCACAGAAAGCAACGTGCAGAATAATTTATAGGCAATAAGTTTCGTCAGAAACATCCAGCACCGATCAATAATACTGGCCAATAGGTGACGCCAACCCGCAGCTTTACCTATTAACTATTGCAATGGGTTCGAGTGAATATTTTAGTGAAATCAAAGAAATGATAAGAGCAACCATATTGGAAAATGGGGATGATCACTTACCATTATCATTTTATCTTCTTGGGAAGTCTATCCTTTAGCAAATCCCCATCTTTTTAAAGTCGTATTTCTAATTTATTCCAGTTGCCAGATTTTAATTTAAATGTTTAAACCCAAACCACTCAATGAATGCAGCCACATTTACTTTTTTTTTTAATGAGAATTCGAACAAAGGAAGCAATTTATGAGCCTTAACATGAAACATAAGTCATTTTGCAAATAATATTGCGAGTAGACTAATTACATACCCCTGCTGATAGATACATGATTTATCTCGTTCTGACTTCAAGCGAAAACAACGGAAACGACGAACGTCGGAGATCCTCGAATCTCTGTCGAAGGATCCAAAACTTGCTCAAGTGCTCGATAGTAGAACCAAGGCACGTCGATTGCACTTACGAGAGTTTATACAACGACAACAAAAAATCATGAAACTAAAACCCTTGAAAATATACTTTTCAGAGTCCGATGAGAATAATTAAATACGACGGAATGATGCCATAAAAATTTTTAATTTACAAATTTCGAACGGATCTCCATTTCTTACGTGGCGCTACCCAGGTCCACGACCGTCGTCGACGACTCTTTTCCGCCCTCCATGTTCAGGAGGACGTGGTGTTTGTTGCTCGTCTGGATCGCACCCACGACCGGGTTTTTGACGAGTCTCTCGTTCAATGCCTTCATGGCTAACTGCCTGCAAAGCAAATAAAAAGCATCCGATTATTTGAGCCGTCTTCCGTAGAAAGAACTGTCGAAGCAGAAACAAATCGGACGAATGAATGCTAAAGCATTAGAAATCGGGTGAGGTCACCTTTGCCTTTCAGCTACGTCGGCATCACTGCCAGGAAGAGTGAGGGTGCTTTTGTTCTTGGATTCAAATTGAAAATGAATGAGTTCAGGAGGCTTTTTACATATCTTCAACTTGACCAGGAAGTTGTAAATGATCTTTGAAGGCACTTGCACTACAGGCTGTATCACAAGTGGAAAAAAACTGAAAATAAAACGATCGGATCTGAACCTGTATCTAATTTAGTTCGTTTCTTATAAGAGCGTTTAAGAACGTTGCAAGTACCTTGCAAATGAAAATTTCTCTGCACTATCACCCTGATTTCCATTGCTGTGCTTCTGATAAAACCTCAAGTAAACCCAACTGGTGAGGAGGCCGAACAAGAACAAGACGGGATAAGTCAGCTCCACTAATCCGATAAGATTTGCAAAAAGTGCCAGAAAAAAGAGCAACAGCGGTATGTGTTTGTTCTGCATTTTGCCGATCGGAGAAGAGAAAATTACTTGGTCGGGCATCGCCTGTTTGACGGCGACGCAGAAGCCGGCGACGCTGGCAGAGAATCCGTAGATGTGATATTCGAACATGTATTCATAGTGTTCCGAGTTGAAAAACAATATTAAATACAGAATTATGGCAAAGGAGGCAGGCACAAAAGTGTTGATGGCAATGAATTTGCAGATTTCAAGGATTCCCCATAGAGGCTGGAGGAGTCTGCCATACAAGAATACCACCACCAGGTTGCATAGCAACATCCATATGTGTTTCTCAACGAAAATATACAAGATAAGAGTCCACATTTTAAAATTTGGGGGCAGTATTTCGCCTACAATGATGGCTGAGTTGTGAAATGCTGTTTCGCTAAAAGACAAGAAATATCCGAGTATCATTAAAGTCCACAGGCACTTGGCAAAGATGCTGGAACTGCTCACGAGTTCCGATCCTTGATCTTTCGAAAACTGCATCTGAAAATTAATGATGCATTCTCGAAATTTGTTGAATAATCTGGCGAGTTTGAATGCATGATTTAAATGTTTCGTTTCAACAATTAACGTGGTCTCTTACATCTGAATTAAAGTGAAATTATTGAAATTTTCCATACTCTCAATTAATAGTGCAAATACGTAGTTTGTGCAAAGCAAATTTATTCTAACCATAAAGCAAATAACTCGGAACAACTAAAGCAATGGAGATATTGCTTAAAGTATGCTAAGCAGCTATATTGTAGTAGGTAAAATGTATCATTAACAAAAATAGAGAATTTCTAGCACAAACCGTCGCCAACAGCTTTTTCAAACTCGCCATCTTTGATTGTGTTTTGTAAACAAAGGTAATTCGGGAGGTAGTGGTTTTTCTGATGTACTGGCAACCACACCAACTTTACAATAATGACGTGATTCAGTTACTGCGTAATTTTAAGTTTTGTATTACTAAATATTTAACTAACACCAAATATTTATCATTTAGAGTAAGTGGTGAATATTTACTTGGATATTGTACGACTTTAAGATTATGCTGGCTGCTTCAAATTTAGTATTTTTTAAATGAAATATGTACACATAATTTACGATAATTTAAATGTTATTTGCATAACATAAATATCCTATTGATACTAAATTGTTTTTAGCGCATAATTTGAAAATCCAAAAAGTGTTAATTTTGCTAAACGAAAGTCATTTCTGTCACATTACAGTAAACGTAGTACTAAAGCCCATAATATAATCCTAAATTATTAGAGAAAGTTAAAGTGTGAAGCCTTTTTTTTTATTCAGTTCAAGTTTTATTTAGCAATCAACATTATAATTTAATTAAGGGCATTATTGTTAATGGCATTTTTAAGTGAGTAAAACTTATATAATAATAATAATAAACTAATAGAATATTTTTATTTAACAGAGGGAACACCATAAACCATCAACAAGATCAACCATCACGACCCATCGTTAACAATCCATTCATGACTGAGAACTTCTTTGGCTGTGAGTCTCATATGAGGCTCAACTCTGAGCAGACTCATTAGCAAATGTCTTGCTTCCCTGGAAAGTTTCTTGAAATTTTCGTTGATCACGTAGTTGCCAGTTTGAACAATTTTTAACTGGGCATCCTCACAATCTTGACAATCGCCTCCGCACTTGAGGGGACAGTCATCGGAAGAGGGAGAAGCAAACATGCTGACTTTGAAGAAGATCGCATACAAGACTGCTCCCATGCTCCACAAATCGCATTCCTTACTGTAATATGATCTATCACCTAGCCATACAGAAGCTATCTCCGGAGCTATGTACTGAAACGAACCGACCTGAGACTTCAGTTCTCTCCTTTGTGATGAGTCTGTTTCTTTGTAGGAACAGAGATCAAAATCGCACAATTTTAGAGGATATATGTCTTCTCTTGAAAAGCATAGAAGGTTGTCGGGTTTGACATCTCTATGCGAAATCTCCAAGTCGTGAAGGAACTCGAGTGCAGAAGCGACGCATTTCATTGCTCTGGAGACGCTGTATTCGCTGAAGTCTCTGGTAGAGGTCATGAGTCTGTTAAGCAGGCTTCCCTCTGCTTTCTCTAAAACCACAAAGGCCTCTTTGTTGAGTACAAAGAATTCAATAAGTTGAACGATGTGCTCTTGGTCCACACACAACTTCAATACTTTCACTTCGGTTCTGACTTTAGACACTTTACTGGGCGTTGTAAGTTTTATTTTCTTAATTGCAACTTCATTTCCAGCTTTATTCCTACTCAGAACAATCTCTCCAAAATTTCCCTCGGCCAAAACCTCGATGAGAGGATAATTAAAAAAGTCCTTGTAATCATCCATGCTCGGCAAGACTGCCATTTCGATTAGGGAAAGTAACTTACTGCAGAGCTTCCTACCAAGAATTATTTTTCATTATGTTTGGCGGAGTTAATATCGTAGAAATATTGTACAAAGATGATCAATAAAAGATTTCCAATGAAGCCGGTCATATTATAATTTCATTTAAAACAATTTAAAAAATGTGAAAACATTAAGAACGAAAAGATATACATCTAAATTAAATTTTAGTTTCACAAAACTAAGAAAATTAAGAACCAACAAATTCAAGGCCATTGTAATATCTAATGGAAAGCTGTACTATGATTATAATGCATCGCACACGTCCAAAGGATATATAATAATATAATACATAATGATATCATTTGTAAAATGCTTTTGTTAGTCATATAACATAACCACCCTGTAATAAATTAGCTAGTAAAGATTATTGATTACTAATCGATTGTGTCTCAGCATGACCTAGGCGATAAGTTACTTAATATTTCGCGGCCTAAAAAGCCTTGTATTACATATATATATACACATAATTACGTACATATTGTTATAAAATGATTAAAATGGTTAACATCATGCATAATGCATTAAATAATGTTAAACGCACCACCATCACACGTTGCACAACCAAGGTAGGAATCACAGACTGATGAACTAAATTCACTTTCAAGGTCTATAGAGGAAAGTGAACAACTCATCGAACCAATCGAGTTGCCACAGCAACGATAAAGCAGCGTAACATGGTTTAATCATAGCGTGTCTATGGTAGCATGTTGCCATAAAGTTAGTTGCATAAAGGACTAGAGACGAGATATTATCAGTTATCATATCTTAAGTTGATGCTTAATAATTCGTTAAATAATATCCGAAATAATGACTTAATCAATTTTTTAGACTTTACCGGTGTAACATCCATTTAACCATACAACTAAGCAGTGGAGTAATAGCACTTAAGTACGTGTCCTTCAGAGGAAAAGGATGAGAGGATAATTAGTCTGGATCTCAATAATGATAAGTGAGACGTGCTCGCTTTTTGAATGCAAGTTTATCAACGACATAGACTCCGATGTCTGATGCTAAGCAAGCGTTTTCCACTATAGGACTGTCCTTTGAGCTTGAAAGAAGCGCCATTCTCTATATTTCTCAACAAGTTTATCTTGCACAGTCGAAAAACTTCACCACCATTCCCAACCATCCTAGCAAGACAACCTTGAACTTAGAACATGAACGACATGAAACAGAAATAATATATGAAGAATTGCGGAACAGAAAAAGCGACGCTCGTTAAAAGGATTTTCAGTGAAATTGAGTTCACTCATGTGATATTAAAAAAAAATCCACCATAATACCACAAAAATTGTCCACATGCCCATAGTAACTCTAAAACATACATCTCAAATTTTTGAGGTGTCCCGCTGTTACTGCGGTGTACCCGTTGTCATCATTATCATGCACATTAAAACGTATAACATATGCAAAACCAAAGCAAATGTAGATTGAACAAAGCTAATTCTAGCTTCAAGGACTTGATTTAAAGTTTGAAATAAAAAATATCCCAATTCAAGTGTCAACACTTTGAATCGCGAATTGTTTTATGAAAGGAAAATCCTTCACCGTTGAAAATTCATCGCTCCACCTGCAGCTCGAAATCGAAATGAAATTATTTACCTGCGTGAAATTGTTTTCGGTCGTATGAGATAAAAAAAAAACAAAATTACCTCTTAATCACCGTTATAAATTATTCAAAACGTGTCTCATGCTCCATATTAATACGACATAACGTGACTATCAGCGTATAAACGATGCTCGGTGCACGAGCACCTAAAAATTAGGTACACCTGACCTTCTTTTAAAGCGGTAACAGCTGTTATCAGAATGCTGCATTTCAATTGGTCGATATAAATATCACGTCAATCCTATTGGCGCAAAATATCAACAAATATTTTTAGAACTTTTGGAATTCTATTTCGATTGGTCTGGTTTAAGACTAAGATTCAATAAGAATCAGTTGTAGATGGTCCTTCGATGAGAAGCTGATGTGAATTTGTTATGGTTTGAAAAGTATGGGAAGAGCTAATGATCTACTTTGTCTCATAACTTTGCCCGATTCTTACGTACTGGCAATTGAAGCCCAGAAGAATTCGTGTTGTTTTCAAATTTTTGAGGAGGTATCTTTTAACCCTTCATCAGGTCACACTGACGGGCATTAAAAATGGTTCTTACTTATGATTCAGGTGTGCAATAAACTGAACATTTTACAAAGAGACTTTTTCGGCCTGCAGTTGAAAGATGATAAAAACGGTTCGCGATGGTTAAATTTGAGGAATCCATTTTCGTTAGAAGTTAACTGTTCATGTCCCGTGAAATTGAGTTTTTCTATCAAATACTTTGTTCAACCTCATCATCTTTTACAAGACTCAACAAGGTCTGTCAACGAATAACCATGTTTAAGTATTTCCACAAACTTTATATTTTTTATTGCAGGGATGCGTTTTTTAAAATCACAAGAAACCATTTTTTGTCAGAGCAATTCAATGTCGTAGGAGAAGAATTCGTTATCGAAGCTTCTAGCTTTCTTTATCACTGTTCAGATCCGAAAGAGACCTCATCTTGTCACGTCCTTCCACCCAGTTTCTTCTCCGAATCTAGACTAACCAAAGTAAAATCCTTGGCATCGACACTTAACGTGTCCAGCACTGTCGAGGCTCGAAGATTATTCCTGAACAAAATGACTCACTGCATGTCAACAGTCGGACACAGGTATTCCGCCATCTTCAACGGATCACGAGCGGAACTCTGCGTTCAACGTAATGGCCTGGCATTTCTAAGCGACAACCTCGAAATAATCACTAAGTGAGTGGAAAATTCTTTTGTTCCCCCTCACCATTGTTATTCTTGGTATTTTGCAAATAATTTTGCTACTTTATTAAGATAATATCAGTACTATTTTATAAGTTTCAAGCCGAATTCATAAATGGTCTGTTGAATTTCATGTTGCAGCCATCCATGGTCTGCAATTAGCCAAGCGACACACAATGGTTGCGACGTAACCATTCACTTCACCCCTTCAGATTCACTTTTGTTTACCTTGAAAAATAAAATCATAGCCAATGCTTTCTACAGAGATCTGACTGAGGTAAACTAATGTCAATTTATAGCAATAATTAATTATTTGTACTTTCCAGACATTTTTAAATTGTATTATTTGAAATGTTTAAAAGGATTTCTTTAATTCTCAGGTGTACACCTTTTTCCACTGTGATACCGTTGATGGCATTATCACTGATCAAACCTGCAGAGATTTGAAAGGCATAATCGTTTCACTTTTCAACGAAAACTCGAACCTGGGTTGTTATCATTAGAGCTGCTGCACCACTTAATCGTCTTATCGTCTTAATTATTTACATTTAAATTTTAGGGAAAGCATATGTTTTTGACATTGAACATACCTTGAAAGAAATGAGTGATCTCATAAGAAGACATATCTATCACCAGGAAGGAAGTGAAAAGCTCCTTTGGTCTGAAACAAGCGGCAGAAAAAATACTTTGGACGAAAAAAAAGAACTTTTATGCAATTGCAAAGTAATTAAATATAGCAATTCCTTGACATTTCAAAGTTATTTAATTGCAAATGTCTTTAATTTCCAGGCTCAGGAATGTTTGAATGAGGTGAGGGAATTGTTCACCTGCGCCTTGTGCATTGAAAATCTCATTGACAGCACTTTTATACCCTGTGGACATGTTTTTTGTTGTATGCAATGCTCCTCCAAGATAAACCAATGTCCACTTTGCAAGGGCCCAATCAGCACCACACAACACATATATCTCCCCACAATTTCCAACATTTCAATTGCTTAGTCAATTTTATAACTTTCACACAATTTTTACCCTTGAACTTCTTCTTTAATTTGGACATTTATTGATCTTAAGAAACCCACACGAAACTGATACAATTCAGTTCTGATCTGAAATTTATTGTTTTTTTTAGAAAGAGAAATGTTTATGGACAGTTGCAAAGTAATAATGAGTAATAAAAGATCTTGATAATAAATTTATTTCAACAAGACTCGTTGAAATGTTTATCTCAGGAATGTGGAAGAAATGCAATTAACCTGGCAATCAATATCAGTCGAGGATTATGTTCCCGCTCAGACTGTTTATGTTCTCACTTAACCTTTGACCCACTTATCAGCTCTCGGGAGCCAGTAGTCTCCTTTCGGCAACCCACATTAAACAATCCACTCATTTCGAGGCCGACCAAACTATTGTTGTGGTTTTGTATGTTACGGTGGAAACGTGATGAGATGCCTACGACAAATGAACATTTCCACTCTAAAAAATAATCTGAATATTAATTAAAAATGAAACGACTACTAAATTGCATCACGTCGCAACCATCTACCAAGGTTTAGATAGCAGACGCCAGCTGAAACATCAAACATTATATCACCAAATTGTATGAATATTGTATTGAATGTATCCACAATTAGAATTTATTGCTCTCATTATTTTCATTTTAGTTTTTTTTTGTTAATTCTATGAATAATGTTAAAATTAACATAAAATAGTTCTTCACTACAGTAATTTTCTTGATGACGAGAAAGTGGTCCGTCATTATCAATATCATTACCATTGTCATCATTATCATCATTACCATTTTAATTAAGAGCAATCTCTCGCGGGTATCCTACATCAGCCTGAATCTTTTTGTTTACAATTATTGATGAAATTCTCACCTGTGCGTTTATGAAAAGAACTCATGAATCACCAGAACTCAAAAACCATCTTTCACAGATTTTTCACGACGTATTTAATTTCGCTGCTATACACTTTATTTAAAGGTGCTATATACTTTAAAGATTATGAGATCTACTCGATCAATTTATCCAATAGGAAATAAATCACGGTATAATGGATTAAGTAAAGGTGTGAAAATATTGGAATAAAAAGTATTTAATTCGAAATTATCTAAAATAAGATACCTACAGAAACCATCTGGTAGAAACTTATACACTTATACCTCACAAAGAAATCTGTTTCATTAATTTCTTTCATTTGCGATGATCTTAGATTTGATTTACTCTTAATAACATGTCTTAATAATCAGGTTACCCAGTGTTATTAATGAAACTGAACAGAGGTATTGAAGACCAAAGTGTTAACAAGTTAAGAAATGAGTTTCCTTTGAACTTCCACGACGCATTCCTCCAGTATGTCGATGAATTTATGAATTTCAATAAACTTGTTGTACAACGGATTACTTGATAGGCGCAAAACATTTGGCATCCTTTTGTCCAGCTGTTGGAAAAACAGTAAAATTTAATAACGGCCAAAATCAGCAAAAAATTATTCGACGAATCAGCATTTGAATTACCAAAACCCCTCTCGCTGAAAGTTCATTGAAGATGGGAAGTACGTCAATTGAAGTTGTGATTGACAACTGGCAACCTCTTTCCTCTGGATCTGATGGAGTGATAATTTCAATGAAGAAGCCTTTTTCAATTTTGTCTTCAATCGATTTCTTCCGATTTTTTCCGAATCTTTTGAGAAGCAGATATTCAAAGTACGCGGACATCAACTTGGACTTCTTCCGAAAATCAGACATCGTGGTTTGTTCATAAACCTGAATAGAACGAATTATTTACATAGGAATTATGTAATTGAAATTATTTTGAATGCAACGTTGAAATCTGAGACCATCAAAGCACTTGAAATGAAACATCTCCGAAGAGCGACAAGAAACACGATGCAACTCACACTCAGACATCCTTCGTAGCTGGCAGCGAGGAGACCAGGCGGATTGCTGATACGATAACCAGAGGCTAAAGGACTCAAGTCCATTTCTGTGCGATAATTTAAAGATTTTAATTTATCAGCATTTTGTACAACGACACTTTAATATCCAATAATTCCTTAACTTTGCGCAGTTTATGAACCAAACATTCTAACAACCAGGCAAATAACCGTTTGTCATTTCAAATCTTGTTTCCATCTTGTGACCCCACCACCCGAGCAGTTGAGGCATTTTGTGGTTTTCAAATTTTTCGTGAATGAAAAGTCCAGCTATGCCCCCTGCTCCTGAGCATAAGTACTGAAATCGTGACAAATTTATTAATTGATTCACTGTCATGAATTATTATGTGTGATTATGCGACATAATAATTTGGATATTTGAATGCTTTAAAAGCGATTTAAGTGAAATTCAATAAAAAGAACGAACAAACACAGGATTGGAACTAAGCTGGCTAATATTATTTATAATAAAACGTAATACTTAACGACTTACTTTGTAGGTACACCAACAAGCAAAGTCGACATCCCAGTTATGCAAAGAGACAGGCACGTTACCAAAGGCATGTGCCAAATCGAATCCAACATAGCATCCCTGATTTAAAAACAAATATATTAAAAATAAACCCACATTTCTCAAAAAAAAAGGTTTGCATTTCATTTTATCTCTTTCACCTTGGCGTGCCCAGCTTTGGTGATGGCAGCCATGTCAAACAACTGACCAGTAAAGTAATGAACTCCACCGAGTAATATCACTGCTATTGAATCTCCCTCCCTTTCGATTGTTTCCAGGATATCCTCGTGTCTGATGGTGAATTCACCCTGCGTTTATTCTTACTGTTAGTCTTAGTACGATGCTCTATTTCCTGAACTAAGCTACAAGTATTTCTATCGCTTGAAGATTGGATCTCAAATTAGATGATAATACCTCTCGAGGTCTAATGATGACCATACAGTCTTTGGGTTCCAAGCCCCTAAGTCTTATTTGAGAGTCAATGCAGTAGTGATCAGAGGGGAAAGCTTTTTCTTCCAAGAGAATCTTGTACCTGGTTGGAGTTGGTTGGTAGAAGGATATCTGTCAGAATTTGAAATCGAGAAATGATCAGCTAACACGTCCCTGGCATTACGTGTACATTTAACAACTTACCAGCAGCAGATGTTCATTGACAGTCAGTCCATTCATGACTCCCACTTCTTTTGGCAGAGCTCCTGTTAAATTAGATTTGTTTTGTACTATAATACGGCACTTTTGAATTTAAACATTAGAGCATTTCTTGTCATCACAGTTCCCTAACAATGTTTTAAACTTGAAATAAGATTCAAATATAAGTTGGACAAAGTCTTAAAAGACTTTTTTAAAAGACAAATGTCAACCTACCGACGAGTTTAGCTGTCGAATCGACGACGCATTCGTCACAAAGTGCCCAGGGCAGTTCACCCTTCATGTGACCTTCAACTGCACTAAGAGGGTAAGAAATCACTTTTTAAATTTAACCCTTTGATTTACAAATTGATTCCATTTTTTAAAATCTTCTTAAACAACACTTCCAACAGGTATTGGATCTTCTACTTTGAATTCTCCATCATAATTTAATAATGATTTAAATTTATTTTGGTGTTGAACAACATTTGATCCGCAATTGCATCAGAAATAATTAAATATTTATTAATGCGTTGTTGACAACAACAGCTGCTTAAGGCTAGCACATGCCTGTACTAAATAATTGTGCTAATTAATTGTGAATAAAACGTTCAAGCGGCCTACAAACTTGAAAACAGTTTTTTAAAATTAACATCGCTTTTGAGAAACTCACACATTTTTCCACTTTTCGAGTTCCCTGATGACGAATTTCTCCGTGTTTTTGGCCATGAGGCCGAGCGAATGACCGCAGAAGTAGATGCAATCGTCTTCAGGATCTTTGATGTGTTTCTGATCGACTGAATAAACATTCATCGTGACACATATTTTATGAAATTCATGATTATTTAGCAACTGATTTATCGTTTAATACATTCCATGGCGATTAATGATTTAGGTTCAGCTTGGTACCTGAATAGAGACCCTTCATCTTTGGATAGTAAAACATGTCCCTGAACTTTGACATTTCATCCTCGCTGTCGAGTTTCTTCGCAAATTCTTGGGTTTCGATGGAACAATTCCACCTGGAAGACTTTTCTTCCAATATTTCCAGAGGATGTTTGTTCATCCCTGCTGATGATGTGCTCCGAGTTGCCTTTGTGTTTAGCGTCGAAGAATTTCAAATAATATTTTTTAGAACAATTTTAAAATTACTTTCATTTACACTCGGTAATTTTATCTATTTCATCCTCATCATTCGTTTGCTTGAAACTAGTTATTATGTAACTCGAAATCTTTTTAGGAGCAGACACGCTAATTATAACGAATTTTCCTTAAATTAAAAAAACAACAAACACTAAATTATTTATTTAAAAAACAATGAACGAACCTCAACTTCAAATGTTTTTAAGGCGTCTAGTTCCTTCATTGAAGGGTTGGCCTTCCGAGTGAAACTTCTTCAAATTTAAAGGACTTTGTACGTTGATCCTGAGTCATGTGACTCTCGGAGCTAATTGTCTCTCCATAAAATTAGAAGAGTCTTCATTAATAAGGACAATCAGATGTTTGCTCGTCGTGTCTTTGTTATAGCTTTGCTTTTCATTATCTCGGGATAAGATAACGATGAATCCGTGTTTACCTGTATTGTCATCCCCCTAGGATTCAGAAAATAAAGGGGCCTTTTGAATGCCTGCCAATGAGATTATAAGACAGTATATAAGATTGTTATCGCTATTTTCAGATCATAAATTGAAAGACATTTCCCGTCCTGACCGCATGGCAATTTAGAGATTATTCGTGTAAATAGAAAAATGCAGAACTTTTAATTGTAGTTTCTAGTAATCACTTTATTAGTCTATACATAAAAGCAGATATTCTTTTTCTCTGACAGGATCAATACTCTAATCCAGTCATATTTGATATAAATTCTGTGATAATTGTTTATCCTTAAAGCTTCATGTGTAGCAGTGACGTGTTCATCCACCTCAATATAACATCATCTTCTCTTTCAAAAATGTTCCTAAAACTTCAAAGATATTTTTATTCTAAAAGTTTGACTTGAAAGATCTTATTCAAAGAGTTTTATTGTATCTGATAGTGACAGCCCTAGACCGCGCCAAGAAGTCTGATGTAAACATTTTAATTTCGATCCTTACCGTTTTAGCCTCTGGCGTTGCTCTCAGCGTTAGAGCTGCCATCGTAGGTCCTCGTTATTATTTATTATTTTTTATTACAATGACTTGGTGACATTAAATCATCTCACAACAGCTCGTGTTGTTTAGTAATCAATAAAGAATCGATGTAAAGAATGATGGAGTTTGTATACATATCTATGCTTGTTTTAAAACGTCTTCAATCAACTGAAACATTTCAATTACACGAGTTCTCCATAATTTTATGAGAATTAACGAAGTGTATTGGTTCAAAATAAATAAAAAGCATGATCTCTACAGAAATTGAGTATTTTACTGACTTATCCATTATTTCAATAATTACTATCTTAATCGTCATCATCATCGCTCATTAGGATACCAAGTTTTATTAGTTAATGTAACACAAAGTTTCAACTGGTATTCGAAAATGGAGTGCTGCAAGTCTTGTCTCTAACTCTGAGTCGATCCTAATTTGTGTTATTGACATCTTGGCCTCAAAGTTTTCGCCGAACTCTGGCTTAGTTCGTAAAAATAAAAACATACCTCGCCTTCCAGCGTAACCATTTCTTTTTATCAATACAAACATAAACAAATCGTTGTTAGTATTTGAGAAGGTCCGCACAACATCCATTATCTAAATAAAACCCTAACTCAGTAAACACAAACAAGTGGTTCTAAAAAAGAATGCAACTATGGCCAAAGATTGGGACGCACAGTCGCGGCAGATCGACGGGATCCCGTCATGTTTGACCGCGGGTTCTACAAGGGGGCCGCGATGGGTTGCCCAGTCGAATCCAAATCAGCCGAACCCCGCACGTTAACCATAGCTTGTCCTTTCGAATCTCGAACTCATTAATGATTGTCATGAATGTTAACTAACTATTGATTTGTTAAGAAACAATTATTCTTCTTCCTAATGACGGACAGGATCCTCAGTCATTTGAAAAGCAAAAATTCGCAGTTCAACTTCCAAACCTTGTTAGGTGGCAGTTGAAATACTTGGGTTACAGTTAGGCATGTCTTCAATTTATCTGCTGCGTACGCATGGTTTCTTCGTTAAATTTATTGACGGAAAAATTATTTAAACAAGTTCTTAAATTCTACTAAAGATTTAATATTTTCTTCCGTTGAACTTTTTTCTTATTCGCTCAAAATTCCACTAAGTGCCAAAAAATTATTTGAGAAAAAACAAATTCCCATAAATTTCGAAAGAAATCCAATCTAACTCATTCTGCAGACTATTTGAAAGGTTGTGTATTTTCATTTAAAAAATTATATTTTTGGTTCATAATCTTTTTTTTTATAACTTTCAAAATCTCATCAAGATATCGACAGATTTACAAGAAAATAAATTGAAAATCATTGATTCATATTCCCTCATAGGTCGAGAAGCAGATGTTTGAGTGTGCGTGTGTGGGTGTGTATGTGCTTGTAAATGTAAGTGAATCAAATGAATGTGATTGGGGTACAAAGTATAAATAAAATCTGATGTTCTGAACAATCGAGTGGCCATGTCTTGTAAGAATTTTTAAAGGTTATGCCTGCATCTTTATGCCTGATTGTGATGATATAATTTCCATCCTTTAAGGTTGTGGGTCTCAGGTAGGCTACAAAAGCCCATTGGAGGCAAAACTTCATGGGCCCAGAGAGACGTTGCTTTACATCCAGTGTCCAACTGGAGACGCCAAAAGACCAGATTATTTGGCAACCATCGATGTTGATCCAACTTCTTCCCATTATTCCAAGGTAGGGCTCATTATACGGTGATATTTAAATGATGAACTGAATTTGAATATTTTGATAAATAACCATAAGGCAGTTTCTAATGCGCAATTGTTTAATTATGAGGATCATGCAAAAAAAAGTAAGAACATTACGTTGAAATTAATTAACCATTATATCAGGTGATACACAGGCTTCCCATGACATATGCTGGTGATGAACTCCATCACTCGGGCTGGAATGCCTGTTCCAGTTGCTACGGTGATCCCACCAAAAGCAGGAAGTACCTGGTCCTTCCATGTCTGAACTCGAATCGAGTGTACGTCGTGGATGTTCATTCAGAACCAAATGCTCCCAAAATGCACAAGGTCAAATAATATTTAAACAAATAATCAGGTTAAAACGTATCTAAAAAAATAATCGCAATAATTAACTTGAATTTCTATAATTAATCAAAATGAACGTGGTAATTGATGCTATTCATTCGCATTACTCGATGAGTGATTGCATAAACTTATCTCATAAACCCAATCAAACATTATATCTTAACATATTTAGATTTTATTTCAAATTGACCCATTATTTCTTAAGTTTGAGCGAGAAGACCTTGACAATTCGCATTACAAGCTTAGGTCTGCTTCTAACAGCTTCAATAGCAAAGCATACAATTATGCCGACATAATTGTGACGTTTGCAATGTTTAATCAACTCTCAGATTATTGAACCTGAAGAACTACTAAAGATTGGCTTGAGCATGCCCCATACTTCTCATTGTCTGCCCTCTGGTGAAGTAATGATCAGCACTTTGGGTGACAAAAATGGTGATGCATATGGTGGGTGTTACTGGAATATGTGAGATTTATAATAAGTCATATAAACTGTAGAAATCTCATAGTAACAACAACAAAAACAATAATAATAATAATAATTAAACTAATTAGTTAAATATTTTTTATGAGTGACAAATAATAATCTTTTTGGGATGTGCAGTGGCGAATGGCTTTGATAGGAGTCAGCCCTTATGCTTTTAATTGTCTAGCTTCTGTCGGCACCTTGTAAACATGCAACAAATAAATAACAACTGAAAAATAAAAATTTGGTATTAATGAAGTTTTTTCGTGATATGGTTATACCTAAAAGTGTTTTTGTGCGGAAAATTTTTAACTACGATGTTAATCATGAAATCGATTTGTATCCCCTTTGTTTAGGAGCCACTGACCCGTGAAGTTTATCTTCACTGCCAATACACCTTCTTGGTTTGACATCGTTCAATTCGAGTATTTACTTCTGTTTGATTCTATTTCAACACATCACGGTTCAATTACTTGATAATTTATCGACAAAACAACTTGTAACTGTACGGAGACGTCATTCCAGCTTGCGCAGGGGTGGGGAAAAACAATAATAGTCTGGGGAACTATTCATTCAGGGGATCAAAAGTTAGGAGCATGAGAAGAGACTTTGTTCCCCCAACTTTCATGGTCCAAATTACAATTTAGCAATAGCTTTTCACACACCATGATCTTCAAATTTCTGAATTCTTTGGCGCTGCAATGTGAAAAGAATCTTCAGGTCAAAGTACAAAAGTTTCACCAATAGCAGCTTTTAATTGAGCTAGCATTTCAGAAGTAGCCTTTAAACTTTGTATAACACATCATCTTAACTTGTTAATTCTTATTATAATTGATAGGAGACTTCATTCTTGTTGATGCAAATTCGTGGAAGGTCAAGGGATCTTGGGCCAAGGATGGCGGGGCACAATTTGGTTATGACTTCTGGTACCAACCACGGCACGATGTCATGGTTAGCACGGCATGGGGAAGTCCAAAAGCCATCAAATCAGGATTTTCAATGAATGACGTGGCTGCTGGTGAGTTCCCTTTACCCTTACTAACTGAAAAAATTTAATCTTTAAAAACAATTAAATAATTGTTCAGGAATGTATGGAAAGGTCTTGAATGTCTGGAGTTGGAAATCGAAGAAACTTATAAAAGTGATTGACTTGGGAGATGAGGGTGCTCTGCCTCTTGAGGTCAGATTCCTTCACGAGCCCTCTGAACCCCAAGGTTATGTTGGATGCGCTCTTCAATCAACCGTTTACAGAATTTTCAAAGATGAGGTGAGACTGGGGAGTTCCTGAAGTTATTGTCCTCTCCTCCTTTAACGATCTTTCGTGATCGCATGACTTCTTAATGGCTCTCGAGCTGCTGCATTGTCCGTATTATCACTTAACCACTGTTATTTTTTGTTCATTTAAATTTTATATTAATTATTATAAAATTTTACATTTTTACTTTAAAGAAAGGTGAATGGGATGCTGAAAAGGTGATTTCAGTTCCAGCAAAGAAAGTAAAAAATTGGATCCTCCCAGCAATGCCAGGTAACCTTGACTTGATATTGCATTCCTTTAGCTGTTGTGGGCTATAAATAGTACACCATGCATATTTTGTTAGTATATGCTTCATTAAAAAGTAGTGATTAATGAAGCATCTAATTTACATAATATTAAAAAAATAATTCCACCGAATTAATTTTTGACCTCGATAAGCCAACAAAATCAGAAAAAGAATTTTTAAAGATGTAAAATCAAGAACAGAATATTTAACATTTTACAATTCAGTGTCAAAGGAGAGAGTAAATGTCTGGGCACACTGTTAAGCCTAATGCCTGTGTAGCCTTAACATTTTATTTATTATTTATTGATGCATCAAGAGAATTCAAAATTGCCCTTTTCAGGTTTGATTACAGACATATTGATATCTCTTGATGACAAGTTCCTCTTCTTCAGCAACTGGCTTCATGGAGATGTAAGACAATATGACATCACAGATAGGAGACATCCTGTCCTAGTTGGACAAGTGAGAAACTTATTTACTCAATTGTGCCCAGTGATGATCTCCATACAATCTATTTTTATTTATTTGTTGTTGTTTAGAGAACATAAAGTCTGAAATCATTTCATTTAATTCAATTTCATTTCATACCCATAACCAATACAAACAACTAAACAGCTAAACAAAATATTGACAACTCAACACAGGTATTCATTGGTGGCTTAGTTTGCAAAGGAGGTCCAATTATGGTTGAAGAAGACCTTGAATTGAAGGTGTTTCTTGAAGATTTAATTATTAATTATTTATGAATTACTGGATATTAATTCCTGTCCTTATTTCCAATGTTGAAGGAACAACCAGAAAAACTGGAGATCAAGGGTGACAAGGTTGAGGGTGGTTCACAAATGATCCAACTGAGTCTCGACGGAAGAAGACTTTATGTCACTACATCCCTCTACAGCATTTGGGATAAACAGTTCTATCCTGATATGGTCAAGTGAGCATTACTTTGTGTTGGTCTTATTCACAAGTTAAAACAATTTGAATTGATTTTGATATTTTGTCTTTTCAAATATTTTTTTTATACTTGATGCTGATTTCCAGGAATGGATCCTTCCTGGTGCAGGTGGATGTTGATAACAATAAGGGAGGATTGAAAGTCAACGAGAAATTTGGGGTCAACTTTGGCAAAGAACCTGGTGGTCCTGTGCTTGCCCATGAGATGAGATATCCTGGAGGGGATTGTAGTTCTGACATATGGCTATAAACTTACTTGATGTCAATATTTCCATGCTTGGAAGATATTTTCAATTCTTCTAATATATATCCATGCTTACACTAACATATAAGTGAAAATAACCAAACAATAATCATCCGACATTGTTGGTATGTTTAATGTTCCATTAATCACTTAGTTCATTATTATTAATTGTGATTGTGGTTTAGAAATACCGAATGACATTCAACATTGGCATCACATGAGGCTAACATGTATTGCGCTCGTACATGAGAGCCGTGCCCTTGCATGCACATGGTAATGATGGTTGTCTTCTGTATATTCGAAATCCTCCGTTCTCATGGAAATCCAATTCTTTATGATAATAGCCATAGAATCCAGAAGCATTTTTGAAAGAAGGGTAACTAGGATCATCCTGGTAAGGATTGTGAGAATCATAGAAAGTAAGTGGGGGCCTGCCAGATCTATAGAGGTTGTAGGGGTTGAAAGCATATCCTGAAAGCTTTAGTTCAGGAGGCTTAGAAAATTTATAACCTGAAACAATGGTATATGTTATTAATTTCTGAATTTTGATATGTTTAGCAAGAATTTCTAACTATGTTGGACAACTATAACTAATTGAAAACAAATTGAAGTAGTACTTGCGACTTACATCAGAATCAATATTGATTCTAGTGAAAAGCAAAAAAGTCTAACCTAATACATAAGCACAATTTTTCACCCCTACAAAAACCTCTCCAAACTTTGGACCAATTACAAAGTCCACTTAAACCACATTCTCTAACAATTTAATATGCATATATACCTAAACCACCACAAAGCTTGGAATTCAGTTCATCTCTTTTCTTCTGCCAGGCTCTCCATTCATCCTCGCTTTCAAATGAAATTTGACCGGCAACTCTACCCTTTGGAATGCCTTGAACTTCGTGATGTTTTTGCCAACTTCTGTTTTCAGGATTGTAAAAATATCGTCCGTTCCAAATGACAGACTTTCCATCACCCGCCAAATAGTTGGGACCTTTCGGTTCCTCGCGGCATTCTTTGGTTGAAAATCTAAAATTTAACAGGATTAAAGGAACAGCTAGCAGAGCCACAGACCGTTCTTAATTACCTCGGCTCATTTATGACGTCAAGGGTCTTTGTCCGACACATATGTTCGATCGAGAAAACCGTCGCCATTTTAGTTTGCAAGTTTTTACTATTTGACAACAATTATTTATCCAAAAATGGATCTGTGTACATCGCGGTCGCTATAACAACCAAACAAAATAGATTCTATGAAGTATTTTAAGAATTGAATAAATCAAAGTATTTGTAAAAAATTATTTTGAAATTAAATTTTAAATATATAATTTAATGCTTATTCGATAAGAATTGTAAAACTTTACCTGTTCGCACCTATGAAAACAACAGTAACGAAATAATATTCGTACTGCTGCCCGAATATACTGCGATTGGATAAATAAGACTAAGATCTTACTACTTTTATCAATTATACTTTATTAACATATCCATTTAGAATGAACGATTCGCGACAAAATACAATTGGATTTATGATAACTACTCCTGAGCCAAGGCGGGATTCATATTTAAGTAAAAGAAGACAGAGTCTTGGAGTACTGAATATACTAACATTTTTAGTCTTCATACTAGTTTTGATTTTCATCATTGTCAGCTTGGTTTCCCCTTATTGGATGGGACTACGGGAACCTTGGATAGAAAGGTTGCTTGTTCCAAAACAATTTCAGATTGATCCTTATAAACACAATGCCTGGATTGGTTTATACTATTCTTGCAATACAGAAAACCAATGTGTTTCAGGAACACCCTATGATGATTTGGGTCAGTTCACCACCGACTTACTTTGTATTGATATTTAATATGCTAATCTTATATTGTGAATCTTCTCATACTTAATATAGGATGGTATAAAGCAGCTCAGGTTCTGTATGCCTCTGGATTTGTCATCCTACTAATATCATTTATAATGGAATGTGTTTATGTGTGTTGTGTAGCCTATATCAGCATTCCAACCCACAAATTGGTTTACCTGGTATCTGGAATATGCCTGCTTGGTGGTGAGTCATTCATTAAAAAAAGAAACAATAACATGCTATTTCAAAAATAAAACTTAAATTCCATCATTTATTTCAGCCATTGTCTGCAGCATTGCTTTGGGTATTTATGGCACCTCAACATTAAACAATGGTCTCCTCACACCTATGAGCCTGAATGGGCCTGGAGGTGTCCTTTCCTGGGCCTACTTCATTGGCATTGCAGGAGTGGGTCTAGCAGGAATAGTTTCTCTTCTGTACCTCATCGATGGCATGGTCAAGTCAGGAAGCAAAGGCAGTATCAAGGGTGTTCCATATTATTACAAAAACCCTCAGTGAACATTGACAATGTTACTTACAGACTATTTGTTGTTCTAAATATGTAAAAATCTTTTTTTAGCCTCAACATTTCTATATTTTTTTTTGTATTTATGAATAAACCTTGGTAAATCAATTCTATCTGTATTTAATTAGTACCTGAGTAATGGCACAATACCTAGGAAATCATGAACCATGTGGTAGTCATTGATAATAAATATTGTCAACATTTCAAATAAAACAAAATGCATTAAACGAGCAGATGAGACAGGTATTATATTGATCGAACGCATTGTCTTCCCTCTGCATCAATACGACAAATGCTATATATAACACGAACTTGACATCCATTCCGATTCAAGCCAAAACTATTTAACTGTCAAACTGTACTGCCGCACATCAAGCGATGGGTAAAATCTCAGACGAATTCAAGCTGTTTTTCCAGACCGTGAGCATCAGAGGAGTCCCCCGGATCTTCACGTCAAAGCAGATCATCATAGCAATATTCTGGCTTTTGACTGTTCTCATATGCTTTGCAGTTCTTCTGTGGCAACTGTGCCTATTGTTCATCAAATATTTCTCATATCCTTATTCAACTACAAGCAACGAGGAAAGCTCCCATCCCATTTTCCCCACGTTATCCATCTGTAACCTCAACCCCATTCTCATGGTAACCTCACAATATACCTCCATACTTACCTGGCCTCAACATCTAATTAATGTTCAGAATGTCCTCCAAAGGGCCGATTACAGTGGAATAGCATTGGAATATGGCAACATGTCAAAGGATGACATACAAAACTTAATCAGAGATCTACAAACTGCAGGTGGATATTTTTCCAACTTCCCAATCTATGAACCTAGCCAAGCAGATTCACGAAATGACATGATCATCGATTACAGCGTAACAGACTGGAATTGGATGAGAGCCAACACAGAGGTAACTATAACTCCTTACTGGGACTCCAATTATTACAAATGTTTCAGTGTAAGTGTGAGTAAGAATTTGACAAATAATATTCAAATGATGACTCTTGTGGTTTACATCAACAATTATCCAACAATCAACCTGCCTGGAATCTACCAACTAGGAGGCACAATCTCAAAAGCAGTCGGGGTAAGTTTAAGAATTCATTTTCCTGGCACTAAAGGTGACATGAAACAGGGCATCAATTTGAGCCCCGGAACGGAATCGACGTTCTTCATAGACATGGTAAACAGGACTCGACTGAAGTTTCCTTACAACAAGTGGAACTGCACGAGTACCGAATACCTCAACGTCACCGGATACTTGTACACCATAAATGATTGCATTGAATTGTGCATCCAGGAACAGATTGTCAGTTCCTGTGGTTGCATCTCCATAAAACACATCTTCAGCAAGACCCAACTAATAAGAGCAAACAGACTACTATGTGGTAACATGTCCAACTTCGGATCGAGATACAGCCAATGGGACGGGCCGGCAAATACGGGAGCTTTCTATGGCAACAGGACTCACTACTATCCCGACTTTTTGAAGCGTCTGGCTTGCATGAATTCCATCAAGACATCTGGCAACAATATCTGCTTCGACAAATGTCTCCTACCCTGCAGAGAGGTGATTTACAAGCACACCGGGATGACTGCAAGATGGCCGGAGATAACTAACCATCTCGGGATTTACAGGAAATACATCGGACGACCGGCATCAAGATTCATCAACCAGTCCGACTTCGAAAGATACAGAGAACTGGACGAAATGAGCCAGTTTTTAACATTGAGTGAAGAAGAAATCATTGCAGAGCTCAAAAAGTTGAATGGAATCGAGGAGAATTTCTTGCAGATCAACGTGGCGTTTGAATCCAGATATTCTCACCACATACAAGACACCGAGTCCATATCGTCGCAAACCCTGATTTCCTCAATAGGTGGAGCTCTCAGTCTTTGGCTCGGTCTGAGTTTCATGACAATAGCAGAGGTTGTTGAATTCATACTACGCTTGATCAACATCTCCATCGAAAGAAAGCAGAGAACATCCCACGTCACATCCTCAAAAGAGACCACTTCTTTTTGAAATATTGCACTATGAATACGAACATAACATCCGACTGATTGTTTTTTTTTATTGTTTGTATAAGTTTTGTTTGAAGTTGTTATCGATTGAATGATATTACTTAGCAAAATAGTAATCAGTCTCATCATCCAGAGCATAATCTTTTGGCCTGCAAATAAAAAATATTGTAGATTAGTAGCAAATGAATTACTTTGTTCAAAATATATCTTTCAAAATACATTTCAAAGAGTCTCGGGTAAGATTCTTTCTCCTCTTCCGTGTAATCCTCTAATTTCTTTGGCACTTCCCTCAGTTGTCGAATTTGTCCGTTGATGTTTTTAAGAATGTTTTCGGGAATTTCCTGAAAAAATATTCATTTTGACCAGTTGATAAACTGGTTGTAGATTTAGGACAAGTAATTAATTCTAACCAATTCAGGATATAAATAGAGCTTTTCCATCATTAGCCTCCTCAGCAGAGTGCCCTTGATGTTACGGTAAATCATAAGTCTAAGGAACTGTAATTAAATATGTGATTATAACTTCCGTCTATTTATGTGATTCATGCAATGTATAATCACTTTAGTTGGATCTTCTTCATGTACTCTGAAAGCTCTTTTTTCTGAATATCCTCCTGCATATCTGAAAGATCACAAATATTAAAACATCTTTCAAAAATTCCCAAAATTTATGAGAATACCCGCTGTGATGAGTTATCTTAAATTTCCTCCATAACTCTCCCTCCATGGCCATATGTTTGGTGTTAACAACTACTACATGATCACCGACTTCACCTGGACAAAAATTTACAAACATCATTTAATTGTTCTCTTTAATCTACAATTAGCAAATCATACTTTGGGGATAGAATATTGGCTTGTGCTTTCCTTCTAAATATTTTGCAATCAATATGGCTGATTTGAATGGGCATTGCCACTTGCAATCATACACCCACCACTGCCTTGAAAACGTCGACCATTGCTGTAAAATCATAAAATGATTAGCCTTTTCGATAAATATTATTTATTGGCATTTTCTTTGAGGGCTTAACCGATAATCTCATCAACCCAATAATCGAATGTTTAAAGTAGCTTGAAGAAAATGAAATGACAATCATTAAATGAGCTTAGGAGATCACTAAAGACTGGAAAGCAATGTGGAAGAGTAGAATCTCAATATGAGTTTGAGATGTAAGTTTAATCCAAACTTTAAGCAATGGCAATACAATGTACCTGAACCCGATAGAAAGCCATATTTTATTTTAAAATAAATAGAAAACGCCGACGCAAGGACCACGAGCGTCAATCGAGAGTGTCACAACATAGACTAGCAGAATAATGATGTTTTAGTAAGAGCTTTAAACTCAGTACGCCAACATTTATTAATAATTAAAATTAAGTAGTGGCATTGTTTTATTAAAAATATTCTTGATTATTTTACTGAACTATTCGATGATTATGTAGAGATGCCAAGGTCAACTTCCAAATAACGTTTAAAACTCCTTGCAATCACTAAATCAATTTATATATATTTACATTCACCTTAAGTTTTCTTTTCTCTATAGAGTGAACCTGGTTATGTGTGATTTTTTCTCTTACGTTTAAATTTTGAATCTGCCAGGGATTGGTAAATTTCTAAGAAAGTG
This sequence comes from Hirudinaria manillensis, assembly GCA_034509925.1. Taxonomy (NCBI): domain Eukaryota; kingdom Metazoa; phylum Annelida; class Clitellata; order Hirudinida; family Hirudinidae; genus Hirudinaria; species Hirudinaria manillensis. The sequence goes on along the minus strand of CM067528.1, from coordinate 3,934,836 downwards.
CTTCGTTGTATTTAATGTTTTTTGTGTCGTTTTGTGCAGCTCTTACGATGAAATAATGAAATGATAAAAGTTCTCGGTAAAACTGATTTAAAATGCTAAAAATATGAGATCTGGCTGTAAAGGTTTATGTAACTATAGTTATATCCCGTATGCGGGATAATATATCCCTCCATGAAAAAGGCAAATCCTTGTAAATGGAATGAAAACCTGCATGAAAGTTTAAATAAAATAAAAGAATAAACTTTCTGTCAAATATCCATCAAAGAAAAGGAAACTAAATCATACAAAATAATTATGAGTTTCAATATAAAATGCCAAATTGTAATCTTTAGCATCGAGAAAATCAATTTCGAGTTATTTCGTGAGTTTTGTCACCAAATCGTCCATTTGTGTCTGCTGGATCGATACAATCAATCTTTGCTAGTGGAAAGAATTGCAGGTTTAAAAGCGTCTGCCGCATCTATTTTCACTTCCGATCTTTTTACGGCATCCGACGGCATCCAAGAACCTCTTGTTCTTCGCTAAGCCAAAATTGCAAATGCATCTGGATATTTAAATAAATAAATTCAAATATCTGAAAAGTGGATTAATTACAATTGAGAAATGCAATCCTGTAACTTTGGCAAAACCCGTGCTTTTATTCACAAAAATTGCTACAAAATCGAACGACAAAATCTGGTATCTTTCCCTAAGATGAGTATTTATGCAAGCATTTGAACTTGGGTCTAAATATCGGTATCGGCCATTTCCTGTACTAATCCCGAAAAAAGAGGACCAAGTAAAGAAGAATATATTGATATTATATTCTTATATTGATATTCTTAATATTGGATAGAGTAGTTAATTATTAATTTATTATTTATTAAAAAAAGGACTGTTTATTTAACAGTTAGGGTCTTTATTTTTGAAGTAAATTGGAAAGTTTTTGTTGTTCTGAACATTTCAATGGTTGAAATGTGAATTGAGCCTTTAGAAACAGTGCCTCCCACAATAAATAAATAAATAATATAATCATTAATTACAAAAAAATAAATATTTAAATAAACAAAATAAATAAATTATATTTAATATATACCTTAGTAAATATAAATTTAATAAGTTAATATTTAATGTAATTTATTTGTTTTACAAATATTTTCTTATAAAATTATTTAAATTAGTTATTAGACAATTATTTAAGTCCGCTTTTTCAAAGGGACTTGTAAATTTAATAAATTTGCATCGGAGATCAAAAAGAGAAAATAAGTTTTTGAAATTTAAATATTAATAATAGAAAGTCATACATTCATATTATTCCTAAAATTATTTCTACTATTAGTAATACAAAATATTAATAAAATATCAATGAATATTAAATAAATATTGAATAATAAATATAAATAATAATAAATTTCCTGCGGAAATGCATTTTTATTCACTGAAAATCCTTACTTAAGATTATTTAATGGAAATATTATTTATTTGTTTGTTTTTATTTTCAAATCCACATCAGAGAGATTAAGCAATTTATTTATTTAAACAAGAGGCGGACGGAAGACCTCAAGTAATGGAAATATGATTAAATTATTGAATTATTATTGTTATATATTGCATTAAATATTGTTAACGGTGCCGCTAATTTCCAGGATGTCAGAAAATTCATTAAAAGTGTCCATCACGAGCAGGTGCTCGCCAGTGCATCTGCTCCTCAGCAACAACAATTTCAACACAGAAACAGCAACAACATCAACAACAACAACAACAACTACTTCAACAGAAATTACAATAGCATTATTCAAAGCACTCAAAAATTTTGAGCTCCCAGAATATTTTCTATCAATTACTTTAAACTGTTTCGCACCCACGAAAAACTGTCTCGCAATATGAAAATACAAAGCCATCTTAGCGAAGGATAGGAGACTCTTATTGGATATGAGAAATTTAAATCCGTTGAGCCTTCAAGTTGTTGCTGATAATGACAATGAACCTGGCAACGATGAGGATGATGATGATGGCGACGACGACGATGATGGTATTTAGGAAACGGTGAGGAAGATTAAGGGATGATGCCTTTATAATTGTAATGGCAAACATCGTTCGTTAATCATTTAATTAGTGACTTTTCACGTGCCTGTGACCACGCGCTTGGGACTTCGTTGAGAGGAAATGACTGTTCCAATATCGCGTCACCACGTCAATAACCGCGTCAATCTACGACTTCTAACCGACTGACTGATTGACCGATACGTCAATCAACTGTTGGAATCCATTCCAAACTCTTCTCTTTTCCATCACGGAATAAGCGGATGATGAGCTAATTGGATTTCGAGGCATCCATTGCCGATTGATTCGAATTTGAAAATGCCACAAATCAATCATCAATCATCAACCAACCGAGCTGTAAATAAAGGAAGGAGATCCATCTGGAGAGATCTCCAAGAAAATCGGTTGTCGTTGGAAACTTTCCAGTTTTACTTGGAAGTCCGAACAAGTGCTATTCATTCACATTTCTTATGATTACTCAACTTTTGTTATTTACAAGAACATCTGTACGTTCGGTCGTTCAAAGTGCAAACAACATCAGCAATAATAACAACAACGTGGGGACTTTGGTCACAACAGCGACTAAGACATATTTTCAACACTCTTTAAACATTTTTTTGGTAAGAATTCCAGGAAAATCGAGAAAATCCGCTCAATCCTCGCATTTATTTTGCAAAATGTTTGCCTCAAATGTCAGCTGAGAAAATCTGGAAAAATTCGATTAAAGCCGAAAAATGAATTTTCGGGGAAGCGGCTCCATGGAGTCTGGAGTTTATCATAAAAAATGCCAGCAAATTAGAATTTATGTCGCTTCAAGCGAGTGATTTGAGAGAGGAAATTTAAAGGAGAAAATATAGCAGAGATAAATCAATTATTGATCTCCGATTTCTTGGAGGGATTTCGTTTACGGAGCCCATGGAAAGGTGGGTTTTTCCGTTCGCTTTCGTTCGATGGAAAAAGGAGGCGTAATTCGTGCTCGTAGATTTTCTTTTCTTTGCAGTTTCCTCCGCTCGGAGATGGCGGACGTTACGATTGATACCCTATTTAAGTTGCTTCTTATCTCCTTCCATTTCAATCCGCCGACACGAACAGAGATTCTAAAGTTGCTGAATTGCTTTCACTTTCATCTGGACTTCGCGTGCGATGGACGAGCGAAACGTCTGTTTACAACCTGCGAATTGATTTGAATTCTCTCTCCAAGCATCATTCTATTCATTTTAACAACAACAAAGTCAACAACAGCATCAACATCAGCAGCATCAACAGCAGATGGTAGATTCTCTAAGAGCATCCACATCGTGTCGTGGTCGACAAACGCTTTTAATGCTCTTCCGACAAATGCCAATTCGAGTCAATTCTCGTCTGAGAAGCTGACAGTCTTTCGATTTCTTCGAAGAGGGTTTGCCTTTAAAGAGTTTTCGGTGTTTGCGTTGTTGAAATAAAAGCGATATGGATGGAAGGGAGGGACGCGTGCGTGCTGTAGTTGATAAGAGCTGGAAGGACCGGTTGTTTGGCTGGTTTGCCAGGGAAAACAGGTGGGTTTCCATCTCTTTTTACTTTGCAATTTCTTGCCATTTTCTGTTTTTGTTTCCGAGAAGGTGTTAAATGTTATTGTTTTAATCCGACTTCAAAACAGAACTGCACGATTCTAAGGGAAATTGGGTCGAAGAAGCATTTCTTTGACACCCTATTTTGAGATCATCACGATAAAAGCGTCTCAGTGAGATCATTATCATCGACTTCGTATCATCGTCGTCATCATCAGCGTCTTCATCATCATCATTTCGTGACGCGTGGTCGTTACGAAGGCGGAAAACCCGTCGGTGTAAAGAGAGACGTGCGGAAATAATTTTAATGTATGGACCCGAAGTCACCTGGATTGATTGTTGCTCATGTTTGTCGCAGTATTTGTTGCCTGTGTATGTTTCTTGTATTTGTTTTTTTTTGTTTGTTGCAGTATTTGTTGCTTGTGTTGAAGTTTTTCTGCTTGAATTTAATTCGCAACGAAGCATCCGACAGAAAAAAACAAAAAAATTCGTTTCATTTGAAATTCCTGAGCAAAAAAGTTTTGAAAATTTCTGACCGGAACCTCTGTTAATTTGAAATTCATTCCACGGAGTTCATTGAATTATTTGAATTGTTCGACTTTAAATTATTTAAATTTAAATTTAATAAAATTATTGTTTGCCCTTTAATTCCAAATGTGACGTCCGCTTTCTTCGGAAACGTCTGCCAAGAACGAAAAGGATTTCATTTCCAACGAACGAATTCCACGATTTATTTGAGAAAAGAAACAAAGAAAAACACAGAATAGGACAGATTTTTTTGAGGGGAAAAATGTCGGACGATTCGCTTTTCTAATCAGATTTCCAAGCTCACGATTCGATTATAAATAGGCTGCTCAGAACAAGATTTATTTATTTCTTCCTGCAGATTCCTGACTCGGAAATGCTGCCACTGTTTCCTGTTCGCTTTGTGATCTTTGTCCAAAAATTGAGGACGCCCTGAGTCCAGCGGTGTCCAGAAAAAGCACTTGAAAATAGGTTCTTAGCGCAGACAAACAAAAAAATTACTGGAATTATGAGCGAGATAAAAGCGGCGAATTCCAGGGAAGAAATCGATGCATCACTTCGTAAGGAAATTTCTGAGGTTCTCACTGGAAAAAGAGAAGACCTCCTTCTGTCCTTCTTTCCTTCTTTCTGCTTGTCTTCCGTTCAATTTCTGACCGATGTTGTGACCGGCACTCGATTCGAATTTAAATAATGGAGTCCTTTTTTTGTGCCTTTAAAATTTCATTTTAAATTTATTTCATTTATTTGTTTTTTTTTAATTTTGAAATTTTTTTTGTTCGATATTCCGTTGCTGTGTGTGTGTGGATTTATTTTTGTATAATCTGTAATTTGTAATTTGTCCTTCATTAGGACGTATTGAGCCTAGAGGTCGGATGCTTTATGTGGAGCATAATTTCTATTGTAATGTACTATGGTGTTTTGTATGATGCATTGCTGTGAAGTATTGTATTGTTTAGTATTGGATGTTAAGTGTGAATGTGTGACTCTGTAGTGTATACTGTGTTGCGATGTGTTGTGACGTGTGTCATGTTCTGTTGTCCTGCATTCCTTTCGTGGTTACAACGTTCAACGTTGACATTTCTTTCAGAAAAGCAACTTTTTTATTTCGGTGCTAACAGCTTTAAGTCGAAGAAGAAAAAGAAAAAGAAAATGAAAAGGAATAATAATAATAATAATAATAATAATAATGTCCAAACCTGGACATCTTCAAAATGTTATTGGATGATTTTTTTGGGGATTGTAAATATTTGATGTGACTGGTTGTTTTATTGTTTGTTTGATATGTAGAGGGTTTTGCTTTTTGTTTACTTAAGTAATTTGTGTTAGGCGAGGGGTTCGCCCGTGCCTTTATGTGATAATAATAATAATAATAATAATAATAATAATAATAATAATAATAATAAAAATAAATGAAGGAATAAATGAAATGCCAAACGATTCCTCTTTCCTTCATCGTCTTCTCAATGTTTCCAATCGCAAGAAGCAAGAAAATTTATGAACGATATTTTCCTTGCCGGACTTCATCTTTTCACAGACACCAGTATGCACCATCGTCGTAATCGTTGTCATCATCATCATAATCGTCATCGTAGTCGTCGTCATCTTCGCCTACATTCGGCATCATTCGTGTCTTTCGCCAGGAATAACCCCGAGTTTGGTTTCCATTTCAACGGAAATATAAAAAAGTCGTTGAAAGAAAGATGGAGGTCTCAAAACACGTCGCTTGCTTTGCTCTCTAATCTAATCGAATGTCAGACATTTCTTATTAATAAAAGCATCGTCGCACTCCTCCTCCTCATTATTATTACTATCATCCGCCCGGTCATCTGTCCGGTTATTAATAATTTATTAGCTGATGGATTGCTTCCATCAGAAACTCCCTAAGCATTGTACTGTTTCACACACTGATGTGATTATGACGGCATCACGGATGATGAATATAATATAATATAATATAATATAATATAATATAATATAATATAATATAATATAATATAATATAATATAATATAATATAATATAATATAATATAATATAATATAATATAATATAATATAATATAATATAATATAATATAATATAATATAATATAATATAATATAATATAATATAATATAATATAATATAATATAATATAATATAATATAATATAATATAATATAATATAATATAATATAATATAATATAATATAATATAATATAATATAATATAATATAATATAATATAATATAATATAATATAATATAATATAATATAATATAATATAATATAATATAATATAATATAATATAATATAATATAATATAATATAATATAATATAATAAACAAAGGCTTCTCCCATGCGGAGTGCCGGATCCATTCGTGGCATGTCAATCACGTGGTCTTTCGGAACTGATTCCAAGGCAGACGACTACAGAACCTTCCTTCCTACGGCGCCAAAGGCAGAACATTATTTGATTAACATGCACAGAAATGATTAATAAAACAACATTAATAAATTAATAATTACTACTTAGTAATGATTTTTATTTGATATTATTAAACATAATACTAAAGGTTTTAATATTAAAATAAAATTGATAATAAATAATATTAAATTAAGATAAAACTATTTATTACTAATAGTGAAGTGAAGTGATAATCGAAGCGAAGTTAATCATTCCATCATCGCCGTCGTCGTCGTCTTCGATGTCATCATCATCATCATCATCATCATCATCATCACGACCAGCACCTGAAGCATGAACGATAATTGCAACTAATTACTTCTTTGACTTTTTTGAAAATTTATTTTACTCAAATTAAATTAAAATTGGAAAAAAAACCACTGAAATAATGGAACTTTATCCTCTTTAAGACTTTCGATCGTTCGGTCTCTCAGCTTCAAAGAATCATCATCATCATTATCACCTCCATTATCACCTCCGCCATCGTCGTCATCATCATCATCGTCATCGTCGTCATCAACAGTGTCGCCAACATTATCCTATCATCATCATCATGAACCACTTGTAACAAAAGGAGCAGTCCTTCCAATTGAAATTCGAGTCTTCAGTGTTCATCGAAGCGTGAATGGGATGTTAAAGTCTTTCATCCTGATGTTGTTGTTGTTGTTGCTGCTGCTGTTGCTGATGTGTTTGTTGTTGTTGCTGATGTGTTTGTTGTTGTTGCTGCCATCGTTGTTGTTGAATTGATGTTGCTGATCAACATTTTCAACTTAGGTTTTTGGAGTACAATTGTATTCGATTAATATTAATAATATATTGAAATAATATTTATAATAATAAATATTAAATAATAATAAAAATAATAAAAACGAAACCCTAAAATTTATGTTTTTATTATTAAAAAGTAAAAATAATTTTCAATTCCTTTATCTCTGCGATGTTACTGAATTCATACTTTCTTAATACGTCAAAACTCGATAAAATTCCAATGACCTCCCATTAATCGATGTTATCGTCTTATTTACTGGTAAAAATATCGCTTTATTTCTCTAGAAACGCCTCCATTATCTTATCAAGACTTGTCTCCATTCGAGTTCACTTTTAATCTTAATTAATGCAATTTATCTGCTTATTTACAATAATTAATGTTGACACCTTTTATTATTAAAAAAAAATATTATAAATCTCTTTCCAGCAGAGGGTGACATTAAAACGAAGGTAACCTTTCCCCACTTTCCCCCCTTTAAGAAAAAAAGAAAAGAAGGGAAGAAGAAGAAAAAGATAAAAAAAAAAGATAAAAAGCTTAAAAGATGTTCGTCGGTCTCATCATCCTACTGGTCCTGATGGGTCTTTGCCTGATTGCGGGAGCGATTTATGGCTACATCTACTTCACGAAGATCAACCCGACCAACAAGAACAAGAAGCACGCCAACGCGGTCAAGGAATCGAGGCAGAGCGAGGACAAGAACAACAATCCACCCTCGTCCAACACGGCTATGCACGTTTTCCTCTTCAAGAAAAATTACGGATGTTCGTCGACGTGAGAATGACTTCCAACGATGCTCGAACTCTTTTGGCTCCTCTTCGCTGCTTCGTATCCAATAAACTTGCAGTTTGATCCATGATTATTATTGATTAACTGAAGGTCATCGATTATTTTTAATAATAATAACAATTATTATTACAAATAATAATTATAATAACCAATGACCTCCCATAATTATTATAATAATAATAATTATTATTATTATTGGTTAAATGGTGATAAATTAATTAATCAACTAACTAATTATTATCCATTGATGATATCCAAACCGTAGTCGTACTGAGATGCCCGCGTGTGTTGTTTTTGTTGAATCGGTGGTCAAGCTTTTAAGCTCAGACTGAATAAATCCACTTGAACTTTTTCAAATTTCTTTTTTTCTGGAAAATCCTTTCCAAAGTTGAACTTTGCGCTGGGACGCAGGAAGATTGAGACGACGAAATAATAAATGGACGAATTGTTGGAAAATTAAAAAAAAAAGAAATTGAAAATCGAAGAACAATCTATGGAAGGCAGTCCCTAAAATGTACTGGTCGTCGACGTTTATGGCACACAAATCAGGGAAATACCGTGCAAGTACCTTCTCGTTGACCCGAAGTTCAGCCCGCATCAACCTGTTCACAATAAATTTTCTCCTTAATGGCACATATTCCGTTACTGCTTTTAGATTTACATCTCCTGAGAAAAAAAGTGGAAACCACAGCTGAGAGGACATCAAAGCAAAAGAAATTAAAAGCTTGGAATAAAATTTTAATTTTCTGATGGATTTGTCGGTAAATTTATTGAATGATGGCCACAATCGGTCGTTAGGGAAAACTCAAAAGCAATGGATGTGTTGAGGTCATATTCTTATGATTAAACTAAATTTAAGAAACAGCAGCAACAATATAATAATAATAATAATGATAATAATAATGATGATGATGATGATAATAATAATAATAATAATAATAATAATAATAATAATAATATAAAAAAATAATATTAGCAATACCAAGCCAATTGATTAAACACCATAAACTTTAGCATCAGGGGAGTCCAATTATACCACAAATACAAGCGTTGTTTACATTGCATCCATCTAATTGGTTTATATTCTACAATTTTCTTTTCCAAAAATCCGCCAAAAAAGTCTGGCATTTATTTAGCGCAGCATCCAGCAGATGAAGACAATTTATCGGACGAAAATGAATCGTTTGCATGTCTAATTAGCATGACGGGGCTAATTGTCTTATAAACATAAACAACTAAAATTGCGGATCAGCAAATTCCCCTCCAGTTTTTCCATCCTCTCTTCATCACACAGATCCGACATCATCGTATTTTTCGGATGGAAAATGTTTATGGCAGCTGATTTATTGGCTAAAATATTTCTAGAAAGCTTAAAATATTTTCACTAATTGATCTCAAGATATCATTTCTTGGACGAATGAAGCAATCAGACCGTGGGCAGCGAGGGAGAACGATTTTTATTCTTTATTTTTAAACTCGAAATAATAACTTCTGAGAAGGTAAGTCAAAAAAGCCACAAACTAAATTCTAGAGAATTTACGAAACATTTTGAACTTTTATGAACAAATGAAATGATTTTGCTGAGGCAATGCTAATTTGGTGTTTGCTGGTATTTCCACTTATTGTTTCGGTATTCCAATGAATATTTAACATCAAATTTAATAAGTGAGCAATTTTGCAATAGTGATTTCCACGCACAATAACCACTATGATTTTTGTATTATATCTCTATTTTAATCATAATTACAATATAATAGAGATGAAGCCAACTCCGGAAAATCCAACCATAAAATTGATTGTTTTAGCTAAGATTTAAGCTATAAGCCTGTGAAAGTCATTCACGGAGAAGGGATTTATTTACGGTCCCCACCTCCAACGCTTTGAGGACCCCTCAACAGCCACAACCTGCCAAGGATAAAATCACACGTCTTGAAAAAGCAAAAATGGTTCATCAGATTTCTTCCATAACAAATTAAAAAAAGATCAACATCATTTCCGGCTCGGCATCATCAGTGATCAATTTCAGTATAAATCAATGATTTATGAAATATTTCCTCTAGAAGATTCTCTCATTAAGAAGATTTGTCAAAGAAATAAAAGTAGAGAGTATTGTCAAATCTTTGTCGAGTAATCTGCTGAATTCATTTGCATAAGATATTTTAGTATAAGCATATAAAACTAGTGTTTTGAAACGTTGTTTTATAAAATCCAAAGCATATAATAAAAGACATGAGTCATGTTTTACTTCTTGTAATCAGATCTCACCAACCAGTATTTTAATTTCTTATAGGCAGCACATTCCTTGTTTATCATCGAGCATTTTCGCCATCTTAAAAGGTCTCCGATAAACAGTCTGTCGGTCTTGCCACTTTGGAAATTGTGCAAATTTTGCAAGTTATAGCTTAGAGAAGAACATTATGAGTGCCGAGAACGGGCAAAATTTTGTCAAAAAATCCGACTTTCAGTGTCTGTCGGTCGATGGGGCATCGGCAATGAACTTACCCTTGCACGGAATTCTTCCTGACTTTTCCGATATACCCACCTTCGATTCCAATGAAGTAGTTAAACTCACCTTATTTTAATATTTACCTACAATAACGATCATTTTTTTTCAATGTCCACCTGCAAACTCATTTAGCTTTGCTCATATTAATATGTTGCACCTAAAGCTTTGTTCATTAGAATTCGATTGGGCCTAAAATCTTCTCACATTATTCTCGTTTGATAGATTTACATCTCACCTTTTTCCAGCCACTCAGAACTTCTGGGCATCATGACATGATGCCTACCGACTTATTCACCGATCGGTGTTCCATGTGTCAGTGTGTCAGGAGTGAGGATAGTGATCAAGGTTCTTAGATTAATTACTCTTATCGAAATTAATAAATGCGTGTCTTTAGTGTCCGGGTGTTATGTTGGGATTTGTAAACAAGTAAACTTAAGTTGAAATCAATTATTATTCAGAATTCCCAAGTGAATTGTCCAAAGTTTCGCCATTTCACGGGGTCAGATTTGACAATTTTGCTGAAATTATAAATTTGAAATTATGAATTTCATAACATCATGAAATAATTTACTTATAGATCCATACTTTGTATTGTGATTTTACTGCTTTTATTATATTATATTATTATTTTGAAGTTATTGAACCATAAAATAGGGTAGCAGTAAATACTTTGTTGTGATGGAGATTCCATTTATAATATTAATGTTATGACATTATAGTTATAAAGTTCCTTTTATGACTTTTATGATAATGATAATGTCAACTGATTAATATCAATATGATGTGATCTCATTTAGCAAAAGTAAATATTTGTTTACATAATACATACAACTCATAAATGACGACATACAATGTAAAATTGATACAAAATATTTAAAATGTTTATATTATAGTTTTTACATTGGTTATGTCCGACTTGTGAGAGAGTTGTTGAAGAAGAGTGCAAGAGGGCACGTCTGAAAGTCGTGAGTTTCGTGAGATTTTTTTTCAATTTTCGTACAATTAAACAATTAGTGATTTTTTTGTGATTGATGGTTGTTGCTGGTTAAATAGATGTTTAACAATTATGGATAACAGCTGATAAGGTTTAAGAGTTAAGCAAGGGGTGGTATTTTCAAAGTATTAATAAGTTTATTGTTAAAAAGTCACGTTAAGTTAAACAAAAGGTTATGAATTAATTTTCTTACCATGAACTCGACAGAACTGCAGTCACTTGTCTCGATATGATTCTTGCGACGAGGCTTCGAGCAGTCCCCGATGTCCTTGCATCAATTGCCAGAGCGAGAGGTGGGAGTCGGAAAGCGATTTTGCTTTTCACTAATTTTTAATCGATCAAATCATTTAATCGTTTTTAATTACCTTTTAATTAATTAAACAAACTTTAAAACGACCAGGGAAACTTCGCTGCATCAGAAAAAAGAGTTTCAAAAAATATGGACGTCCGTGGCCGAGGCTTTGGGACGCGTTTTTGGCGCAGAGTGCGCCACAACGGTTTTGAGCTCCCCCGATCTTTTGGTCCTCAAAAGCCACGTGGCAAAGTAAAGCATATATTTTAAATTGTTTCATTTTCATGGGACATTTTTTTAAAAGAAATCTTTTGGACTTTACTATAGTTAGGTAAATAAAATTATTGTTGTTGTTGTTATTATGATGATTGCCTGCTTCATCAAAACTCAGGTTGTGCCAGATGAACTGTCACTATCTGTTCAAGAAACTCGAAAAGAGATGTCGTCAGATGCTGATCAACATGAAGATTCACATCCTGAAAAAAACCGCTCGCCAGAGGACGGACACGGCAGACGTGGCCTACAACTTCGTGTCCATCATTCTCCACAAGTACATGCACCTCTGTACTGCCTGCGAGTTTCTGGCAGACGTTCTCAGCCCCCTCGTTAGTGTTGCGTTCGTTTGATTCTCGAGCGTTCTTTTTTTTTGCTCTTCTTTCAACGGATTCATTTTCGCCGGGGTGAAGGTCGAACAGCACATGAGCCGATTCAATGCCACGTGGCAGCTGCACAACAAGTACCTCTTCTGCTGCGTCATCTTCAACGAGCCCATCGTCCAGAAGTGCCTGCCCGAAGCTGCCAACATCATCGGGTTTTTATCGAAATTTCCTCTCAAAAATTTTTTCTCACCTTTCCCGAGTTCATCGTCGGTTCCGAGACTCGAAACGAGAAACTTTCTCCTTCCAGTCAGGACCTGATGAAAAGGCAGCAGGAGGAGATGTCAAAGGAGCAGGAATCCTTGGCGAGGAAGTACGCCGAGGTCCTGTCGGAGCACGAGAGGTTCGTCCGCGAGATGTCCGAGGTCAGTCAGTTCTGGAAGTCGTGTCAGCAGCACATCGAGAAATACGACGAGTCGTACGAAATCGTGAGGATCTTGTGTTTTGTTTTTTTTTTTTGACTCTTTTTTGTCTCGAATTATTGCAATTATTCGTTTATTATTATTTTTATTTTTTTTTCATTCGATCGTTCATCGCAGGAAAAGATGAAGGAACGAAAGCACTGCTTGATCGACGGACTGGAGTTCATTAAAAAACAAAGGCAACTCTTGAAGGAGATTCAGGGAGGTTGCCTTTTGGCAGACGCCTTTGAGTGAGAGTCATTTTTAAGTTGTTAAGGATTTAATTTGAAAATTATTTGACGACCGATACTCAGCGCGTTCTTATCGTTGTCGTCATAATGCGACCTCAAGTTGGCTAATGTTTGCAATATCAATTGCTGATATGTTGAAGTAATGGGTGACTAAAAAGAAAGTCTGGTGATTCAGTGCCTTGTTGTCTTATAAGTTTTGAAATTGAATGCAGGACTGGAAAATAATAACATAAAGATGCAATTACTTGTTGCAGAGCAAAGATGCAAAGTTGTGATTTATTTTGGTGCTACGTGGATTTTGTAATTAAGGAATTTGATTAAAATTCTTGCTTGATAATCTATTTTCATGGACTTGTGTAAAGAAGTGAAGCTTAAAGTAAGGAATCTAGACAAAGAGAAATGATTTAGTTATCTGGTCTTATTATTTAATTATTTACGATTTAACTCTGCAGGGTATTTCAATTTTTATAAGTTTAAAGAATAATTCTACGGTTTTTATGCATAACAAATTAATTTAAATTAATTTTTTAGCAATGACAAGAAAGTGGAATCCTTCGAGAAGCTCTGGATTCACGGCCGAGCCAACGAAACTCAATGTCCCAACTGCAAAACTGCCAAGTAAATCAAAATCTTTTCTTAGGAATTTCACCTAGTATCATTTGCAAGTAATAAGTAATTAATATGCAAATGTTTGTGCCCATAAGTAATTAATATGCAAATGTTTACGCCCACGAGTAATTAATATTCAAACATTTACACTCGTGCACCTGAACGTACATCCATCATGTTCAGATGTTCCTACGACGAGGCCGGCATGTCTCACCTGATCACCTGCGGCATCATCAGCCCGGACATCATTTCGGAGGAGGGTTTGTCACCGACCTCCTTCGAGAAGCAGGAACCCGACTTCCAGGATTACCTCAACTCCGCCTCCGTCAGAAGCACCTCCTCGTCCAGCGACGATTCCTTCCTCGCGGATGCGCAGTTCGTAGTTGCTCTTCTCGTTTGCAGCAGTAGCAGCATCATCATCATCATCGTCATGTGCAGTTTAAATTTAAATATATTTTAAATGTCTTTTCTCAGCAAAGAGAGAAGGAGGGGAGATGGTGTTGGAGTCTCCAGTGAAGATGACGACGACGACGATGACGAAGATGAAGAAGAGGAAGACGACGACGACGATGACGACGACTTTCACGACGCTCAACAAATCCATCTTCCAGATTTTTGCCCGAGCATCGAAAATTCTTCGTCCGAGGCAAGTTTGGCGAACTTAATGTTTTTTTTATTCGTTCTTGTTTTGTTGCACGTGAGAGATGAAAATTAAATTAAATTTAAAAAAAACACAAAAAACAAAATTAATTTGAATGAAAAATAATCGCAAGCAGCTCGTGAGCCGATGCAATCAGTCCTTCCTTCTCCAGCAGCGGGAAGTCGTGCCCTACTGCAACTGCCTCAACTGCAATAAGGAGTCGCTCTGCTTGCTCTCATACAACAAAAAGAATCCCAAGCACATACTGAAGTTCATGCTCAAAGCCAATCAGAACGGAGAGGACGAGGAAGAAGAAGACGAGGACGACGACGAAGACTACGACATCCACGAGGACGGAATTAACGTGAGTCGACTCGATTCTTGACGTCCATTTGAGTTCTCGAGCGTCACGTTGCGTGCGATTGTTCTTCAGACGTCCGGAGACTTGGAATATGCTACAATGGCTCCGCTGACGAACGCGGAACTCCTCCTAAAGACGTCTCGCTTCATCGATCATCCCGACGAGGCGTCCTTCTCTCCGAAATCGATAATCGAAAACTTCATGGACTATACGAATCAGCCTAGTTTTTCTCAGAAGACGATCATAGAAAACAATTTCAGCCAGCGCTTCTTACTGCCATCCCTTGAACAGCAATGCCGCCAAGAGAGGAACAGGTGCTCGAGGCTCTGCACGAACGACAGACGAGCGCTGCCTCCGTCTTCCTCCCCGAGTTCCGCCGTGCCGGACGTGGCCGACGCCGTCGCTTCTCTCGAAGATCGGTTCGACTCGAGCTTGTCATTAAATCGCCGTCGCGTGCCCGACGTGCAAAACTCCGCTGACGCCTCGAGATCGCCGACCAAAATCACGGAACGCAAGATTTCGAAAACGCTCGCCGGGACCCAAGGCGTCGCGGACGAGGCGAGTTGTTGCGAAATCAAGGTGCAGAGGAACGAGACGACGGGAAATTCCCTCGACAAAAAGTCAGGAAGGGACAGGTCCACGCAGCACCCCGAAAAGATACTACCTCAGAACGACAAAAAATCACCGACATCCTGCAACTATTATCAGGTTGCCCTCAAGCCTCCGAGTTCCTGTCAAAAGCAGCAGCAGCAGCAACAACAACAACAAAGCAAGGCCGTCCCTCGACCGAAGCCCGGAAGCGGCGACGACGGGTCCGACTCGTTGGCCAATCAGAAGCAGGGGTCGTTCACCGTACCTCAGCAGCCGTCGAAACAATCTCAGGAGTCGAATCGATGCAGGGCGCCGAGCTGCAACGGCCACATGGTGGGTGCCGGGGACGGGGGACCGGACAAGGAAGAGTGCGACGCTTCTCCCCACTCGCACCTCCCCAGTTGCGAAGCAGACGACAAGTCGTCGGGCGGCCAGAAGGACCCGAACGGAAAGTCTCACTGCGAGTGCTGGCACTGCGAATTCTTTGGACACGAAACGGTTATTATAGAAGTTGCATTTAAAAAAATTGGATTTAAAAAAAAAATAATAATTAAGTCCTTGATTTCATGAAGCACTCCTCCTAATTGCCTTAATGATATTTGCATATTACATATTTACTCCACTCCTGAGAGCACTCATGGCATGCAAGATGAGTGTTGAATGAATGAGTGATGCAACCATTACTTTTGTGTTGGCATTTGCACTCATTTGTCTAAGCTGCTTGCATTTCTTATTTTATTGTTATTTTTATTCTAGATTCCTTATTTTTGTTTATTTTAATTAACTAATTAATTTAATTAATTAATTAAATTGTCTCTTGCAGCAATCGAATGCTCCAACGAGCAAGAATTTTGCAGAATGCCGAGACAGATTGAGACAAAAATTGAAAAAGAAGGTAACATTGATTGTATCTTTAAATGTTTTATAAATGAACTTGTATTAAATTTAACTAAACACTATTTTAATAACAATTGTACTTCTGTAATCCAATTGAGCATCACTTGACATTAAGTAATTATAAATTATAGTGCATTATAATAATAGTAATAATAATAATAACACTTGATCAACTTTAAACGTCACAGCAAAGCTCATCTAAAACGACGCAGAAGGGGACGTCAAATCCGAGTCACAACTCTGCTCCTGCGTCAAAAAGTTCATCACCCGAGCAGAGTTCGGGTTTGAAGTCGGTGGATGAGTTGATCGATTACATCAACGGTGGAAAGAAAAATCTCGATCGAGCAGCCAAGGAGCACAGAAAAAATTCGGGAATTAAAAAGAAAACTGGCAAAAATAAAAAGGTGATCGGAGAAGATTGAACATTAGTTTTGCGATCATTGTTCATCTTTTAAATCCTTCCATTTTTAAATCTGCTCGTTCTCGATGCTCCCGATGCAGAACAAAGAAAACGTCTCAAAAAGCACCTCCGGTTCCGAGATGGCAACAAACAATTTAATTGATGACAAAAAGTCTCATCTCCTCCTGCAACTCCGTCAAACCAGCAATTCTCCATCCTCTGCTTCTTCCAAGTCCATGCCTGAAGTGAAGATCGAAGAGAAGTCTAGAGGTTTTCAATTGCAGGACGTTGTTGGAAAATTTTGATCGATTCTGGTAAAACTTTGTTAATTTTCGTCTTAGATACTCGAGTACATCCTGCCATGATTTCGGGATCTGCAGCTACCTCAGTGCACTCGTTGCTCGAGAATTCAGTTCCAATGCTGAAGATAAATTCTTCCAAAAAATTGGAAATACCTCCAAATAAGGAAGCAGGCGAGAAGAAAACCGACCCTGCGGACAAAGCAAAAAAGAACTCTCTCGGAACGGGTTGCACTCAGCAGGAAAAGTTAATTTCATCGTCCGAGGCCATCTTAGATTGCAAAGCGAACTCGGTCGACTCCATTTCGAAGGCAACTTCGAATGCGGATTTGCGAGCGATCCTCACTCCTCCGCAGTCTCCGAGGTCCAAGTCGAAGAAAATCGACGCACGAAAAGCTCCCGATCACAAGCAAAAGGCATCCTTGCAAAAGTCAGATTCCTTGAAGAACAGCATCTCTCAGGCCAAAGAAGTTCGAGAAAACCATACTTGTCGTGTGTCTTTCGCCTCCAAGCAGAACAAAGCGACTCCTTCGACCTCCTGCCTCTTCAGCGGAATGATAACGGTCCTCTCCAAGGCCAACGGCACGTGCCAGAATGCCAAGCAGCCCACCCAAGACGGTTGTCAGAATCGTGTTCAGGCCGTCCTTCCAAACAATGCAAAGGCTGCTGCCACACATGTGAGATAAAATAACATGGTTTATTATTATTTTTTTGTGATTTATTTTCTCTCAACCCATCGATACTCGACATTTAGACTCCCGTGGAATCATCGCCACCTCCTTGTTCGTCAAAGAACAAGAAGCAAAAGAAAAGGAACAAAATCTGCACCGACCTGTCGTTCGGTAGGTCTTCCATTAAATTCGTTAAGTATTTGACGAAGTATCTTTTTTAACGACTTGTAACTAATTATCTTTTTATCTCCCGCAACGATCAGAGGAAATATTCAAACCCAATGATGAGGAAGACCTCGGGGAAGATGATAGAGAGATTGAAGAATTTAAGAGGTGAGATGGACGTGACATTTCAAACTTATTCTAATTCATTTGTTATTTTTTTAACATTGCGTGCATTTATTTCCAATAACGTCTGACTCTTTAAAAGTTTAGATTAAGTTTGGCAATTATTCATTATCTGGTAATTAAGCATTGCATGTTTCATCATTCATTGGTGATCGTTTCACTGTCAGGTTCTGCTTCAACACGCCACCTCTGCCCGTGAGAGAGAAACTGAGAGTGAATCTAAACGTTAAGGACATCTTCAACAGGAGGAAACCCCCGCAGAGTTGCAACTCCTGAACCGCCCGGCGCTCCTTCGAGTTCTTTGCCGGTTTTTCCGGCGTCGGAAATTATTCACCCGTTTCTGTTTCTTTTTTTGTTCCGATGCAATTTTCTTGTTGAAGGCTGATAATGTCTGTTGGAGTCAGTAAACAACACCTCTGGAGCTTAAATGATAATTCTTGTTTTGGTTGAGTTTCTTCGAGAGACCCGAGCGGTCCGTTCGTTAGTCCGTTTCTATGGCCCCTCGCGAGACGTTGGCCGGAGATTTTCGACTCGCCACCACCCCCCCTCCGGAGATCCTCCGTTAATTCTATGGTTCTTTCAAGAAAGCCGTGATAGGCTCTACTCGTCTGCATTACATTTTGCAACAACAGGCCACGGTTTTGTTGAAGCAAGCTGGTGTGATAGATGTACAGTTTCTTTGGTCCTTATTTTGTTTGCTGCTGTATCTTCAAAATAAAGGGCTGACGTGTTGAAAACGATTGTTTCAGAAAGACTGGCGATCTCTATCCCGACGTAAGAGTTGGTCATGCATCGACTACAATCTAGTAATATTCTCAAACCGAGTCACATGCGACTCCAGGGTCCAGGCACACAAAAGTAATTCAATGACTTCAAACAGGTTTTTAATGAGAGTGAAGTTTTAACGGCAAAGTCGGTCAAAATAACTTTACCAAATCATTTAAAGCTGCTAAGTGAACATAGGTGGCTAAAATTAAGAAATCAATAATAAAAACAATTTGTAAAAACGTGTGCAGGTCCAGCTTAAGGGCTAACTCGGTGCTGTAGTGCGGCAGGAGAGAGAGAGACGGACGTCGTCGGATGATTAGCTTCATTCCCTAGCGGGGGTCAGCTAAAGATTCCAAAACTATAAACGTCAGGTCAGCAGGCAGTCTATTTATACATCAGATCGAAGGAAACAAAATAAATAACGCGACGTCCCAAGCGATTCGAATGCCGACAGAAAATTAAGGTCCGCGAAAATCCCTTGATATGAATGACTAACGACGATGCGACGACGGAGGTCCGCGACGGACGCTTTGGCGTCTGATCCGGGAATGAGTTAGGAATTTATGGTTATGAGGGCGTTGCTGGAGTCCCCACCTGGAATGCTGCTGAGTATCGTCGTTCCATCCTTCCTCACTATCAGCTGCAATCCTCCAGCTGGAAAGAACAAAAGTATGGAATGAACGAGGAAGTTTAGGAGGAAGGAATTTCAACATTTTTTCCCGAGCAATTAAAAGCTGCAGCCTCGGGTTATTTGTTTTAATTGCCCGAGAGGATGCAATAACTCATGCGGCTATTAGCTCGTTTCTCTAGCTGTCAATTAGAGAAGAAAAGATGAATTTTTTGAGCATGGCTGCTGACATTTTGTATCCCAACAAACTGTGTTTTCAAAACAATTCATTACCTTCACCACAAGAATCAAGATTTAGGTCTGTGCTCCTAATGATGTCGTCTATGAGTTTGTCTGCGTCCACACGCGATCCGTCCGTCCTCCGTTCCTGTGTTGTCAAAACAAACAATCCATTCAGTTGCAATGTATAATCGAGTAACTGTCTGGCCATTCAAGTAAGCACAATTGGTTGCATTCGTAAATAGTGATACGATTGGGTGATGGATGTAATGCGTAATCATGGAATGCTCTCGAGCAGGGAACCACTATGCAAATGAAGAATTTCAGTGATTCTGACAAAGCAATTAAAAAAAGTTTCTGAATATCCGTCTCATCTAAATGAGGCACCCAAAAATGGTCAACTGAAATACAATTTCATCGAAAGATGATTACGATGGATGTGAAATCACGATGTCATGGGGAAGCTAAATCATGAGTTAGGTGGTTCCATAAAATAATTCAAAAAGTACTTTTAAATGTCTTTGCAGACACTGATTTACAAAGCATTCTAAGGAAGAGCATGACTTTGCATGGAAAGTGAGTGCACAAAAGCTTTGATGAAAAGATAAGGTAATTGTAATTGGAAAATAAACACATGAACGGACTGGTGGGTCGATCGTCAGACCAGACGCTCCTCGTGTCCTTACACCAAAGATCAGAATCTGATGTTATAAGATCTGATTGGGGTGAAATTCAGCTCTTGGGTGATTGTTTTTGAAATCTCATTAAGAACCAATACAAAGCAGCATCAATTAAAAGTGGGACAATGAACAGGCCTTCGACATTCCTCGTGAACCCCGCAGCCTCTTGCACTACTTTCGGGTGGCATTCAACAGCTTCCATCGAAGAGTTCTGATTCTAACCCCGGTGTCGTGCAAGCAAGAAATACAATGCTTTACAAACACCACAACAACAACCGCAACAAAACAACTCCAAACAAACGCCAGCATCGATGTCTAAATGTAAATTGACCGACTCAATTCAGATTGTGACCAAAAATAAATCACAAGTAAATCCTTAACGAAATAGTAAAGAGTGGTGATGATGACGATGGACCTTTTACGATTACACGTATAAATTATAGTTATTAAGTTATATTTAGTTAGTTATTAAGTTATGCTCAGTAATGAGGTCACAAAAGGAACCCACTTTGACTTGCGTTCTTGGCATGCTGGCTGTCGAGAAGTTTGCGCTGTTTCTGTTGACACTGTTGGATGGGGAGCCATTTTGAGGACAATTTTGATAAATAATTTTAAAATGTGTTTAATATGATACATACAATATGATACGTACAATGCATGCAAAGGATACAGTCGAAGCTTGTATCTTGTATAGCACACGCTCGGAGGATACTTTGCAGACGATATATCATACATAAATATTATTCGTTCAATTCTCTTACCACTTCTTGTTTATGGCATTTTCTGAATTGGACCTGCTCTGCAGCAGAGTGGAGGAGGAGGACAACGACGAGGAATCGCAGCTCTTAGGAGGTTTGGAGCCGTCGCAATTGCCGGACTGAACGTCTGGCAGAGGAACGATTATCGATTATAATTATTAACGACATCGTTATGATTTAATATTTAATCACATTTAAGCCTCATAATTTGATATTATTCAATTTCAGAACTTAATCTACATTTTCTTTTTAATGCTTTTGAGAACATTTTGCTCGACACTAAACCTTGAATTTCTTTCAAATTGTGAGCAGAATGTTGTTGTGCAACTGTTGCTGTGAGAACGCCACGTAATCCGACATCGGGGAGCAGTTGATGGGCAGTTGGCTGTTTGTCCTGTGTCTCTTGATTGGACAAACCAATTGCCTTTGGACTTTAAGATGATAAATATAATAATAATAATGATAATAATAATAATAATGATAATAATAACAAGAAAAATTTTAACATTTTTAATTGATAACCCATTAGGGTTACGATCCATCTGATATATAACCATTACAAAAGTTTAACATTATTACCATTATTATTATTATTATTATTATTATTATTATTATACATGCAGACCCAATTCACAAGTTTAAAAGTAAAACTAAGCAAACAGATACTAGGATCAAAGCAAGTAATAGTTTTCACAATTACACTTTGAAGCAAAGGTCCCCGAAAATGAGATTAAGGCTGATGTTGAGCTTGAGAAGTGAATTATCAAGTCGACTAGTTGAACTGTAGCCTTCCAGCAGGAACCTTCTGGAAATGGAACCCGATCCTGCGTACTCCGCCAGATTCAGGTCCACGAATCCTATTTTTTGGTGCGTTTTTCCTCCTTTCAGTTCCTTTATAATGGTAGATAAGTGATTAGTTAAGTATTTTGAGTTAAAATTAATTAATAAAATGTGTTTAAAGTCAATAAAAAATGTATTACCCTGGTTATTATATTAATTAATAAAATCAGCTAAAAGTTTCATTGCATTTATTATTATTATTATTACTGATATTTATATCAATTAATACAGAGGAAGCTTGTCCTAATTGCAAGCTTGGTTTTGAACAAGAAACATTATGACTGATCTTGTCATCAATGGTGTTCATGAACATATGAGCCAACTTGAACAACATGATAAGATGCTAATTCACCAATGTCAAATGTAGTCCTTACCCTCCTGATAGATATTCTACAATAAACGGGTTCTAATTCCATTGTGATGGAGTTTGCAGTCATTTTGCAGGGGAATTGAAAGCATTGATTCCACACCACTCTGTGATCACTCAACTCCTCC
Organism: Hirudinaria manillensis; assembly: GCA_034509925.1. Taxonomy (NCBI): domain Eukaryota; kingdom Metazoa; phylum Annelida; class Clitellata; order Hirudinida; family Hirudinidae; genus Hirudinaria; species Hirudinaria manillensis. Next base: position 3,912,434 of record CM067528.1, on the reverse strand, counting down.
CTGGCACATAAATGATCTTTGATAAAACTTAACTAAAACATGTGATGATTCATTAAATAAAGAAACTAACCCAGGCGTGAGTCCAATCAATCTGTTTCCCCCGCCAACAAAGCGAATTTTACAGAATACAACAGCATTAACTAAAGGTACTGAAAGCAACTCTTCCACTCTAAGGTTCACATCAAATTTAAAATGCTTCTTTTTTGTAAATGCCATATCAAGACGATTATAAAGCCCTGTAACTCTTAGGAGATCTCATCATATGTCAGGATAATCTTATGCTTCACCTGCTCAAAGCAAATCACTAGCATTTTGTTTCAAACATAGTAACCGAGCCCGTCTTCAACAAACATTGAAATCACCTTGTACTACAAAGATATAAATACTCTAAAGCTAAATGTAGCTCCACCCCTAGCGGTACAAAAACGATGTCAACAACGAGCCGGAAGACTGAGCAAATTTATGTAAACATCGAAGCTTTGGTGAATGCATGCATACAACAATTTGTAATCTTTCAATAAATACTAATTCGACTAACAAGAATTGTGCTGTTAGACACAATAATATAAAATTATTACCAAATTTTTATGGATGAGTTATTTCATGAAGTTGTATAAGTCAAACAAAAGGTAAATGTGGTGAAGATCCTAATTTCCCCTTAATTAATAGAATGTTATTCTTTTAATTATTTTTGTGTCTACATGTTTGTTCAAAATACAAACTTTCAAGGGTCACTCAATTATTGAAATCAACTGGTCATTTGGTTCTGCTAATGAGCTTCAAATTGCATAATTTCGTCCGCAATTTGAAAGTGACATTGCTTTACTTGCCCCGCTGACGAGCAGTATAAATTTTAATTATATTATAAGATGTGCTTATGGTTCTCCTATTGATATGAAGTTTGAGGCTAATAAATGTAAAAATCTGGGTTCCAGTTTTTCATTTTTTTTAAACTGTCGTCCAAGAGCACCAAAACGTCTAATTCAAGTTATGAATGTTTTTGCGTTTTTATTTGATCGATTCGGGCCAAGCCGTACGAAATTCGAAGGTGATAAGGAAAGTTTAAAAACGTTTCTGAGATGTTTCGAATGATCCTTAAGATGTCGAGCAACAGAAACGCGAGAGTCATTCGGATAAATCTTCATTCGTGGACGTTGATTCTCAGAATTACTGAAGAAAATTTCAACGTTGAGACAATTTACCAAATATTTAATTAATTTATGCAAATTAGACTAACCTGATGTACCGTCCTTTTGTCTGTAAGCGTTGAAGAGTTTGGCAAAACTTTTCATTTCTTCCTCAATCTTATCCTTGCCTATCAGTACCCTGAACCTTTCGAAGGTTTTGATTAGGCTGCACTGAAATTGGCCATTGTAATCGTCCATAGTTTCCTCGAAGATGTTCAGCAGATGTTGTGCGTACGAAAAGCGACCGCAGATGTGCTTCACAAATTTGTCCACCGTGCTCGAGAGAGCCATGTGGTCTGGATTGTATCTCGGAGAGGACTTGCTGCCTTCTTTGCCGAATTTCTTGCGACACATGATGTCTCCGAAACATGCCGCAAAGAACGTCTCAATGTCCCGAATGTGATGATTCACCACATTCTTGGACTCCAAGTTAATCGGTTCCACCTGGCTGGAAATGCTCTCCTTAGAGTCCACTTCAACTCCTATTTTGTGCTTCTCCACCTCCTCCAGCATGTCTGGATTAAGAAACTCGCGTTCGCTTCGACAGGTCACCAGGATGCAAAACCACTTCGAGAAGTCTTGCCTGAAGACGTGAATAAAGAGAAGAAAGTTGGCCCACTCCGACGGCTTCAAGTCATGAAGGCCGTCGATGACGATCAACCTACGGCGAGGGCAGTTCTTGACGTGATTCGAAAACAGAGCCTTGAGAGGTTTCCTGAGCAAAAAGTCGTACAAACGACGCCAATCATTTATGGAATCCTCGTGACTGTCACCGAGATCGATTTTTCGATTCTCTTGGATGATGTCGTCCATCATGCAAACGTATTCGGGAATGTTCCTGAGGAGACTGTTGGCGATCGATTTGATCAGTTCGACCATCCCGTTCTCGTGTCTGGAGTCGAAGACGAAGACGTTCATGACGTAGCACTGATTGAGTTTACAGAAGGCCGAAACTACGCAACTCTTTCCGGTTCCCTCCAAGCCACTAAACCAGCAGATGCACTTGTTGGAGGTGAAGAGCCACTCTTCAATCTTGGCCAGCAGCCATGTCCTGGTGCCGTCGTGCATGAAATGGGAGCTGATCTGATCGAACGAGCAACTAGGATTCACGGAAAAGAGTCCAGTCTCGTGAAATTTCTTTTTAGACAGAAGCCTGTACTGGGCCGTGAAAACAAGGAGACTTGGATTTATTTCAGGTTCGAAGACGAGCTCACTAAGAAGATTGACAATGCGCAGGACAATTTCCTTTATTTGTCTTGGAAAGTTCTCTCTCTTGTAATCTGAAGTATCAGTCGGCTGTTGAAGTCCCAGATGGGCCGTCATCTTTTTCATATCCAGCAAGGCCAAGAAATCGATGGCGTTTTGAGGCTGTTCCTCGTCGGTTGACTGTTCTGATTGTTTCTGGTCAAATGCCCGAGAAATGAGAGTCTTCGCGTCTACCTTTTGATCGACTTCGAGAAACGGTGCCTCCAGTTCATCTAGTCTGGTCTCGGCAAACTCCATGAGTCTGATGAGTTCTTCCGTTTTACTGTCTGGTCCTCCGTAAGAGGACCTGTCAAAGAAGCCATATTCCAAACAAAACACTTTCAGGTCGATCAGAGGTCTGACCGATTGAAAATTCGAGGAAAGCGCCCTCGTGAGAAGCGATTCCAGCTTCCTAATGTAAACTGGACTCGTGCACTGGGTCATTTGCACCTTCAAACTGAGATCCAAGACGCAGAATATCTTAATTATCATTATGATGTCGGCAAAGTACAGCAACTCCGCCTTATCAAACGGAGCCAGGGCCGAATCCACCCCGTCTGAACTATAGGTCGTCGCTCCGTCACCAGAAGCGTCGTTGACACCGGACATGCTCCTCACAGGCGATGCCTTCCTCGTCTTTTTCTTCTTAATGTTAATTCCGACAGCAGACAATTTCTCGTCGACAGCATCGTACAGGTAATCGGCCATCTGGCGACAAAACACGGAACGTCTTCAGCGGCTAAAAGTCATATTTGACAAGGCAAGTCGCTCACCTGAATGACCTTCTTCAGCTGGCCGAACCAGGGAACGACAGTTTCGCATTCATCGAGGAGTTTCATGAGGTTCAAGCAGACGACATCGAGATTCGTCTTGATATCAACTTGGAGGTCTGATTCCATTTTTTATCGGATTTATCGAAAAACAAAAACAAACAAAATACTTATTTCGTCCTTCAACTAATGCCGTTCGTAATAGCGACTACGTCATAAACGCGGAGAAACGAAACAGTGAGCCAAAAAACATGTAACTCGCAAAATCGTACTTTACGATCGAACCAGAGCCTTAAAAAGAAATTCCTATAAATTTTTTTTTTATATAAAACTCCTAAGAATAAACTAGAATTGCGATTGAAACTACAAGCCAAGAAAGGCGTTCTTTGTTTAATGTTTTGTGAAGCAATTGTTCAAAAGATGTCAGTTTTCTGGCATAAACAAGGAGCACAATCCGAGATCCTTGACGTCTTCCTGGAGCATGAGTTCCTTCTGCTTTTGCCGGAAAAGCTTGAACGGAGCCAAGTTCTTTATGTGGACCGGATTCTTGTAACGTTGACCGATGTTTTTCTGCAATTTAATTGTAAATACAAAATTTTAATAATTCATCATTTTCGTCTTCACTTAAATTCCAATGAATTTGTTGGTAACATGATTGGATTTCAACCAACTTCTATTGCACCTTCAACCAGTGATTTGAAAAATTCACGTTTTTTCTTCTCAAAGTTCCTGTTTTGAGAGCTGGTGTTTATGAATCGAGCGTTGAACATCTGAAAATAAACGAACAAAACGTCACAGGAAATAATTACAAGCTTTTAATGTTTTATCGATTAATTATCACTCGTTGATACTTCACAAAAATGATAACAAGATGCTGCAAAAAGATTAAAACCAACGTCCAAACTTTCTTCTGTGCAACCGGGAATGTTTAACATGATTTCCCGAACTCCAGGAAAGTGCGGAATCTGCGACAAAATGCGATCGGTTATCAATAAATTATTTCAATAATTTAATTTAATAATTTACTGTAATAATTAATTAATAATATATTAAGGTATTATAGGTAATTTATTAATAAATCATTATATTAAGGTATTATAGGTAATTTATTAATAAATCATTATATTAAGGTATTAATAAATTATTAATGCCATAGAAAGATGAAATATTTTAAATTTATTTAATTTAAAAATAAACTAGATAACAAACAAACAAATAAACAAATAAAATAAAATAAACACGAGCAACTCACGAGCAGTTCGTAAGTCTGCACGAGCGCACTGATGATTATGAAGAGCACCGTGTCGTGCTGACCGTGGACGTTGAGACCCGAGAGCAGGGAACGGAAAAAGTCTGTGGTGTACTCCCCACTCACCTTCTGCAAAACCATGAGCTGCCAAAAGGAGAAATTTTATGAACATTTCTGAGCATTTCTTTTGACTTTTAATCTAAGATTTCAACTAAGTGCTGTTATTGTGTAGCTGTGACTTGTGGCTAGCTTAGCAAGACTAATTAACATTTTAGTATTAATAGTATTATAAACTATTATTAATATTATAATATGCTATAATGAGATGTTCCAAACCTGCTTCAGGATTGGATAGCACCAAATAACGGTCTTGGCACAGACTGGAGTGTCTTCCCAGGACAGGGAGATGAAAATAAGGAAAACAATTGGAGGATAGACATCCTGAAACAAAGGGATGACAATATTACATAATTATAATGTGATATGATAACCATTACTCATAATGTAACACATAACTAATAATACTTATGGTACAACATAACCAATAAACCAACGGACGATATATTTATAAATTTATAAATAGAAACTGACATCGTGTTGAAGCACGAGTTGACCCAATTCCCCCAGGACTTCCTCCTTTCCCTTCCTGCTGTTGCTAAGCGACGCGACGTCAACGTCGTCCATCGCGACGTCGTCGGCGGCGACTTCAGCGCCGTTTGACGACTGAGGCTGCTGTGCAGACGACTTCCTGTCCCTGAGGATGCAGTCTGAACGAAGGGAATTTGTGATTATTAAAGAATTAATGATTTAAATTGAATTTATGATCATTAAAGAATTTTTATTATTATTATAATAAGAATAATTCATATTAAATGAAATTAAACTCATCATGAAATTACCGCTAACGATATAAATTAAAAGTCATTGCAATTTTTTTTCTGACCTAAGAATTCAAAATATTCCCTCGTCAGTGATTTGAGAAGTTGTTCTTCGAGCAACTCTTGACCCTCCTGAGAATCAGAATAATCTTGACACGCGTCTTGACTGAAACGAAGTCGAGACGTCGCACGGATTTTAATTAATTACATGCAAATGAATGGCTTAAATGCATTTAATCATAATATAAATAATAATCATTTAAATAATAATAAATCATAAAATAAATGTAATCATAATATATAATCGACATGAATATTCATTACTTTTCATTTCGTTTGTTGTTCATGACTTGCCACTTGGACGTGAAGTACTGAAACAACAAAAATCAATGGTAGATGTTGTTGTTGAGTTTTTTTAGAACGTTGTCGTTGGAAACGAGGGGTACCTGGTAGAAAAAGGGGGACGTGGCTTGCAGGACGACCAGCAGCACCGAGGAATAAAACTGCTTCGGGCAGTGCATCACCAAAGGCTTTAAGAACGTGTCTGCAACATTAAAAAGATAATTAATAAATTAATAGAAGCCAGTCACACACGCACACGCACGCACACACACAAACACACGTCACTTAAAACACGGTCTTAATTATCTTAGAAAGCAGATAAGAAGGAACATACGCAATAACTGCTTGATTTTGCACTCGGATTGAGTGAAGACGTTGGAAAGGACGGAACCGAGGACGACTTCCGCGAGGTTCGGAAACGAGTAAAACTCCTGGTTGAGGTGTTTGCAGCAACTTCCAAGGATGTTGTAACTGTTGAAAGACACGGCATTTGTCACCATATATTATTTATCTTATTTATTTTTATTTATTTTATTTTCATTTATTTTTCTAAACAAAATGAAGGGTCATCTGATAACTGCTTACACAATTTTGTATATATATATTGTATATATTTTGTATATATATACATACCATTTGACAACAGAAAATAGAGTGAAACAGATCAACAGTTTCAACAGAAAACTAAGTTCACTTAATGGAGAGGTACTTTAAGTCGTTTTTATAGAAGTTAACAACTTGATCAATTATTAATAGAAATTAATAATTCGATTAATAAAATAATTATTAATTATTAAACTGGTCGTTACCCTGCTTCTCGTAACGTGTTTAGGAATGCCTGCATCCTTTCTACCGGGTCTTTTATGGTTGCGACCGAAGCATCGGAGTGACTTCCCATGGGTTTTGAAATTCCTACGATTCGGATTAAATTTTAAATTATGAAAATATTGTTAAAAATGTAATTACAATTATTAATTAGTTACCTAATATTACGGACTTTTCAGTTCCAGTGCTGACGCAGGCAGGCAGGAAGTCGGGATAAATTTTCCTTTGTTTGTCGGGAGTGAGGAACTCGTGGTAACTCCTGGAAGGAAGTTTCAATTCATTTTCATTCGATCCTCTTTGCAGAGATTGAAAGTTTGCATTCATGTTGTTTGATTGATTATGTTTGATGATTACAAATTCAGAAAACAATATTTATGATTCAATTATGGCTAATTATCGTTACAATTACATTACAAACCATTACAATTAAATTGATATGTTGTCAATGGAAATGTTGTAGAGAAGAAAAGAACGAATGAAAGAAGAAATGAAATAATACTTGATTATTCCAAAGACGTTATTGAGGAGTGGAATTATAATCTCTGTGGCAGGACTTCTGTAAATGGGACTCGAATCTGAGTTGTAACCTTGAATGAAGCCACCTGCTTGTGCTTCCTGTGTTGTTGTTGGAGACAATTTGATTTTATATATTTTTTAAAAAAACATTCAAAATCAAATGTTTCACTTTAACCTCAACAGTTGATGGCCATGCACTCCTTTTCAAAACTGCCAAAATGAACGAGAGACAATATTGGATCTGAAAGAACAAATGAAACGATCGAGCAATGATTAAAAAAATTAAATAATTAAATAATAAAATTATTATTAGTTAAAAAGATAAATTGAAGTGGACCTAATCAAGTTATGAATGGCTTTAATTTACTCAGAATACAGCATTTACCCAATAAAGTAAGAGGCAAAGATTATTATTACCATTATGTGATTATTATAATATTATTATTATATTATAATTATCATTATATTATTATTATCATTATTAATTAAAAATTCTCACCTGCGACCTGTTGATTCCGCAGACATCCTGCGAGCTCGGTTCCACCGGTGGTCGTGTGACCCCGATGAAGTCCATCAACTTGTCCGATGACCACAGGGTCCTCGATTGGATAATTAATTAATTAATTAATTAGTCGAGAGGTCGTAATTAGGTCAAAGCGTCCTAGAAACCTACTCGGTCAGAGAATCGGAAAGCCAGTAGCTGGAGACGGGCTCGATGATTTTTCTCAGGAAGTTGGTCTGTTCGTTGTAATTCTTGACTTGGTTGCTGTTGGTTTTAGAAATTGGTTTATTTGTTAAATGATAAAATGAAAAATTAAATTTCAACAAAATAAAATGAAACAATTTTATACTGGATTAGGATCAGGGCTTCGTAGCAGGTGCATTTTTCCATCTGAGAAAGAGCTTCCGGATCGGTTGATAATTTCTTGATGTGGTTGTACAGGTAGTTGAAGCCTGGCTGTGTGGTTGCATTTAATATAATTTTACAAATCACTTTAATGTCACAATTTTCATGATTGGAATACTTTCTTATTGTAAATAAACAGAATACACTTTTTTATTATATGTTTAAGATTTATCATCAACCTAATATAATCTTAGATTATTCTTATTTTCTAGAATAGCAAAAAAACTACTTTTAATATTTCCATTTTAACAGATAAAGTAATATTCATACACAAACTAATACACAAAACAACAACAACAAAATACAAAATCGAACCAGCAAAACATCCGGATACATCTTGCAGATCTTGATGAGAATGGAGCATGAATGTCTCCTGACATTCTTCACCACTTTGCTCCTCGTAGATTTCGTTTGTCCTGCCATGTTGAACTGGATGCAGGAGAACAACTGAAGAACACAGGTTGAAAGGTTAATTAGTAATTTACAAATTATTTTTGATGTTGTATTAATTATTAATATTAATTATTATTATTATTATTACTAATCAGCCGAATGAAATTGTAAGATTAAAACAAACCTTGTCCAAGACTTTTGGCAAGATGCTGGTATCCTGAGCGATGATGGAAAAGAATGCTGATACCACGGATAAAATGTGAGAGCAGAGTATGGGATCCTAAAAGAAGAAACCATCAGAGAATGACAATAACGATGATGATGATGGTAGCGATGATAGTGATAGTAAAGATGCAATGCTTTTAAGCCATCAGCAAACAAAATCATTGTTGCATCTCCAAAATCAAAACAGTTAAAAATGGCAAAAAAACAAAATCTTTAAAGCGAGATTTGAACTCACAGGTGTGTGAAAGTCGAGGATTTGTTTGTAGAGGATGATGGTGGAAAGAACCAATTTGTTGTTCATGCTCTTGAAGTCCATCTTCTCCAAAACTGCTTCCAGACAGGATGCCACCGCCTCCCATTCCAGGTAAAGAAGCGACAGAGTTCCACCACCTGAGAAGGGGTTAAGGCAACCTCATAAACAAATTAAATCGGTTTTCATCCAGAAAGTTTCGGATGGCATTTCATATGAATGTCAAAGATTAAATGCTTTACAACAACAACAACAATAATAATGACTTGTTGTTGTTCAAATTTACACGACAAAGTGGTCTCACCAGGTGCAAATGTCTTGTTAAGAGTGTGAGTGAGTCTTGAAGTGATGAGTTCGAAAGCAACTTCGGGATACAAGGCCGATGCAACTTTCACCACGTCGCAAACTTCTGTTTTGTACTCTGTAAATAAATTACCATTCCTTTGAATTTGCACATCAACAGGAAAAAAAAACAACTAATACTGCAATGGAAATTAAGAATTAAAGACATGTTCAATGTAACTAAAAACATTGCATAAAGGGTCCAATAACAGCAACAAACACAACAACAACGTACTCCTCTGGAACTGTGCAAATTCTTCTTCGCAATCAAAATCAAACCGAGCATAAGTGCACTTGATGTGATTGTCCTGAGCCAAACTTCCGACCTTTATAAAATGATCATTGTCTTTTAAATGTTTTAAATGACCAAAATATTAAAAGATATTCAATAAATAAATCAATAAATCAATAAATATTATTCATCAAAAGTCATAAAAAACAGCAACAACAACAGAATATGATGAGGATGTTAAAGAAGAAACAACAAGTCAAACCAACTCTTATCATCATCTCCAAGGAAGATGCCAAGAACTGTGAGAAGTAATGTTTGATAACTTCAAGTTCTGAAACTCTTTCACATTTCAACAGGGACAGCCACAATGGCATGCAATAACAGGAGATGACCTGAGAAATCACAATTTTATAAAAATAAATAAATAAAATAACAAAAATGCTTGGTTTCCAATAAAATTTAAAATTTAAAAACAAGAATAAATATTTAATGTAAAAATCAAGATAAAGTGAATGTGTAATTACAACTTCTAGTCAAGAAGAACACTTTAACAACCTGGCTCGGATGGATTGTAAAGGAAAACATGAGTCCCACGTACTTGTCGAAGTTTGCAGGCAATTTGCCTGATGGAAAGCTCTTTAAAAAAAAAGTTAAAATCACGTTAAATTACTTTAAAATACTTAAAAATTACTTTAAAATTACTTAAAATTACTGTTTTTCAATCACAAGAAGATGCAACTAACCAGAATTGAACAAATCTGTGTCCCTAGAACCACTAAAAGTTGGCACAACTTCTTGAAAAACAGGAATCCTTGCTCAGTGCCACAGTTCTTGTCACTCAATCTAAAAAACAAAAAATAAATAAAATGAAATAACAAACATGAGGTATTCAACAAACCTTATTAAATATTTATATTAAATTAATAGATCTCATTAACATATCTAATTGCCTGCTTACATTGCAACTTGCTCCAATTTGTTCAAAGCTTCCAGTGAGAAAAAAACTTCTATGAGTGGAACTCTTTCCTCAACTTTTCCCTGGAAAACATCAATTTAAACATGAATTTCATTCATTTTAAATTTAAAATTGTAAAAAACATATAAAATGAAAATGCCCGATAAAATTACCAACAAAGTTAAATCAAAGTTATACCATAAATGAATGATTTAAATATCAAATATCTATCAGTGTATATGTTTACATCGTAACATTTTATACCTTCTTTCCAGCAATTTCGAGCAAGCAGTCGGCAGCAGCCACGTTTAACTGAGGTTCTTGCAGCATTTCCAGGAGGAGGAAGATGAGGCTTCCATTGGCTGAGGTCAGGAGGCCGATGCTGAGGTTCTCCATGAACGAGCAAATGACCTCACAGGTGACGCTCACAACTCTGGCGTAGCCAAGTTCAAGCTTGATGATGGGAAAAGAAAAGGGCAGATGTTTAACGGAATAATAATAATAATAATAATAATAATAAATAATAATAATAAAAAAGGAAATCAAACGAGCTACAAACTCTATTCATTTTAAAGGCTTCATAGTTTGAGGAAAGCGTTGAACAGAAGAAGTTGAATAGATTTTGCATTATGGATATCAGTCCTTGCAGGATCTCCTTCCTTCTCTGAGCAGGAGTCGTCTGGAAAATCAGGACATCTTCCACCAGTCTCAAGAAGACCATGAGAATTATTTCTGTCTGAGTCATCTGCATAAACCATCCATTGTCATTTATAGTCGGTCGATTATATCGTTATATAATATATAATTATATATATTAATATGTATATATATATAATATATTTATTATTTATAACATTATATTGTGTATTTCTTAATAATTACAGTAAAAAAGTCATATTGATTTAAGTTCAAATGATTTTTGCAAACTGAAAAAGCAAACCCCTTGAATGCTGATGTCGTCCAATTCCTTGATCATTGACATCCACTGTTGTGGCCATTCCCTCTTTGCAATTTCAACCACGATCCTCGACAATGCATCCTTGATGTGGCCGTGCTCCGAAGTAATCCCTAAAGTTCCCTAAATAAACAGAGTAGAAGAATGAATCGTTTTGAAAATTAAAAATTATTCATTGTTAGCAATAAGTTAGCGTGTCTCACAGAGCTGATGAGTGATAAGGTATTTGTCTTAATGAATCCTTTTTTTTCCAGTGACATGCCATTCCATTTGAATCTGTCAAAATATAATCATTGTGATTCCAAACAATCTTTGAGAGGATTATCAAGTTGAATTGCTTTACTTGACAGTATGCTCCAGAAGTTGCAATCCAAAATGTCTGACTATCTGATCATTTTCTATTTTCGCCATAAAAACCCCACATTCTGCACAATCGTCCGATCTTTCCTTAAAATCTTCGCAATACTGTTTGAAGAAAACAGAGAAAAAAAGCAGAATTTTAATGCTTGTAAGACTATATTACAATTTGTGCTTAAGATACAAATGCGTTTTTTAAACGATTGTTTAATATTCCATTAATCCTTGCCATCAAATTTGATTTCATCCATGTGTGATAATGTAGCACACCAAGACCAGCTAACAAAATATGTTTTGCATGTCTAGCACATGTTTAACTAACTTGATAAGCTGTTCTTCTCAAATTGGGATCGGTAGATGGGCTCATTATTAAGCTCAAGGCATTTTGCAATTCAGTAATTATAGCGGGACACTCCATTATTCACACAAACGACTCAACAACAAAATGTGGGTCTGATTGTTGTTGAACTAAATGTTGACTTCGTCAATATGTTTAGAAAAACCTCAAACCTGAAGAACCCTAATTACTTTCGCTATAATCTGATGATTTCAATATGTTGTTTTAAAAAAAATTATATATTTTAATAAAACTTATTAACAGTAATTAAAAATTTAATAAACATTTGAAGAAATTGATATTAATCTTTAGAAAAACAAACGCCTTTTAACAATTTCAGCCTCAAGTATGGCGCGGAATTAAAGAGAGTAAATGCCTTTAATAACCAAGAAACATTAGACAATGAAATTTCGGATTGCAGCACCAAATTTCCTCCGAAACAAGACAGTTATTCGCGCGAGAATAAAAACGAACCCCTGTTTTGTTCCTAAGGCCATTCACATCGATATCGACCCAGCACCAAATACATCTTAAACATTGATTCCCATGCCCGCATTATCTGATTCTGATCCTAATCCACAAATTAATTGACATAGGATCCTAGGCATAAAACATCATGCTGTTTGGGCCACTAGTTCGAGAACTACCAGATCATGTGGCGATTGTTAAGAGATTTTCGGTAAATAGTGAAATCGATTTCAGTCATGTATTACAGTTTTTATTCAGGCGGTTATACCGCAACAATCGTTTCAATCCCCAAACAAATAAAAAGTATTAAGTCTTATTGTCATTTTCGTTAAAATACTTGGTCCGGTTCAACCACTCAAAAGAATGTCAATTTGCAAATAATTTTGGAATGCATGTAGACGTGAATAAAATAGAGACACGTAGTGCAGACGACAACAATGAAGAAACGCATCTCTGATTATTGTTATGTGATCATAAGATTATGCTCTCATCAGAGGTGATAGAATATCTTAACATATTGGAGCATCATGGCTAAAAAAAAAAAATCTGGATTGGTCAGCAACAAATGTAAAAAATACAATTTTTGATTTTTATAAAATAACCATGATACTAAATAATTAATAAAAATAAAAATCTTGAAAATTCAACTTACGAGTATAAAATGCATAGAGCACATCAGCCATTCATTCCGAAAGGGGCATGATTAGAAAATTCATAAAATTCATAAAATTCAGAAAGGGTAAGATTTCCCTTCAAATCATAGTTAGGCCTACGACTTCGACCGAAATCATTTCAATCAAAAATTTAAAAAAAAATTAAAAATAAAAAAAAAAACCTTAATCAAGTGATGCACATGAACACACCAATGAGAAATACTTTTAACGCTTCCGACGATGCAAACCAATAGAATCGCACGGCATCGCAACACGGCACTCATATCTCCGTGCTCCTACTCTGCAACGAGTGTTGTTTATGTTTAATCTCGGTCGTCACGGAAACCGGGGTGCCCAGCGACGCCAGGACTGAGTCTTCCTTCGACGTCTTTGCCTTGGAGAAGTTTTCGCCGACGACGGGATTCTGGTCCCTGACGGCCAACTGGTAAGCCACGTAAAATGCCTCTCCTAGGGTCATCATTATCTCTCTTGCTAGTTCCTTTATTTGATAAAATAAATATATTTTAATAGGGCTCAAAAGTAATTAAGTTTAATGAAGCCTACCCGATTGTTATGAAAAAAAATAGGAATTTAAAAAAAAGTTGAGCGAAGCATGAAGTTCATTGTGAATGAACTAAAGGCAACAGTATAATATTAATAAGGTTGTGACTAATCAATCAATCAATCAATCAATCAATCAATCAATCAATCAATCAATCAATCAATCAATCAATCAATCAATCAATCAATCAATCAATCAATCAATCAATCAATCAATCAATCAATCAATCAATCAATCACAATCAATCAATCAGTCAATCAATCAATCAATCTTAATCATGCAATAAATCAACCCTAATCAATCATAATTGATTAATTCTAATTAATTAATTTGACACAGTATAAAAATATTCAAAAGTCTCTGAAACTTGCCTCCGATCGAGCGTGGAAGACGTGGCAGAGAAAGGGTCCGTCGTCGACGGACTGAGTGATGTACGCAAAGTAATTGAGGCAGTCCTCGCCTTGGGAGGCGGAAAATATGTTGCCAATGTCGTGGGAACATATGACCGTCTGGATGTAATGGATTAATTATTTTTAATAATAACTTAACGACTTTAGTTACTTTAGACCTATTATAAATATTATAATAATGGTAATTGGTTAATTATTTTTTAATAATAATGTAACAACTTTAGCAACTACATTACATACTACCTATTATAAATATTACAACAATGGTAATTGATTAATTATTTTAAAATATTAACTTTAACGACTTTAGTGACTGCGGACTGATTATAAATTATTATTATCCTATGCAACCAACTGGCATCGATGAAATGTCAGCAATGTCATAAGGATATTTCAATAACCACAATGAACGTGTGAATGATTTTAAACTTAAATTTTAAGCTTATAACGAACAACAAATGGTGATCAAATAAATGAGAACTTAATAATTATAATTATTATATAAATTATTATAAATTTATTATATAAATTATTATAAATTTATTATATAAATTATTATAAATTTATTATATAAATTATTATAAATTTATTATATAAATTATATAATAATAATAATATAATAATTATTATTCAAGAAATTCATTCACAAACAAAGCATCGAATGAGAGCCTTTCAAATTATAAGAACCATTGGAAGTTGGAATGTGAATGAATTAATATAAATTAATAATAATAATTAATACGAGCGAGTGAACGAACGAAGGAAGATGAACGACAGGTTACTTTGTTCATCAGATCTATGAAACGCACTCCCAGGTAGGAGATGGAAAGCGTGACTGTAGGCATCTCATCAATGCAGGTGAGGCTGTCCTGTTGATAAACAAGCAGTTCAAAAGCAATTCGCATGCAATTCATGTTTAATTCATGTTCAATTCACGAGCAATTCACAGTCAGACAATCATCACTAGCATCACATTTTGACAACCAACAGCTGCTTATTCATTGTAGCTGTAGAGATACCAAGCACAAATATGTAGGGTGTCCACAAAGTCAGGACACTTGGATAACAAAAAATAAAACTTTTTATTGAAATAACATTTTCAAAATGATTTCCTTCATAACATGAAAATTAAAATGAAAATGCTTTTAAAATAAAATTATCCAAATATTCCGGGTTCAGATTTCATGGGCACCTTGTAAACGTATGGACTCGTTAATTTATTAAGATTTAAGCACTCGTTACTTT
The DNA here is from genome assembly GCA_034509925.1 of Hirudinaria manillensis. Classification (NCBI taxonomy): domain Eukaryota; kingdom Metazoa; phylum Annelida; class Clitellata; order Hirudinida; family Hirudinidae; genus Hirudinaria; species Hirudinaria manillensis. The sequence continues at coordinate 3,897,131 of CM067528.1, read as the reverse complement.
CATGATTAAATACCACAGAATAATAACATTGAAAATTGTAACAATTTTTATTAATAAATTACTTTTATTTTGTTGTAATAAATTACTTTTATTTTGTTGTAATAAATTACTTTTATTTTTATTAATAAATTACTTTTATTTTTATTAATAAATTACTTTTATTTTGTTGTAATATATTACTTTTATTTTTATTAATAAATTACTTTTATTTTTATTAATAAATTACTTTTATTTTGTTGTAATAAATTACTTTTATTTTTATTAATAAATTACTTTTATTTTGTTGTAATAAATTACTTTTATTTTTATTAATATATTACTTTTATTTTTATTAATAAATTACCTTTATTTTTATTAATAAATTACTTTTATTTTGGCGATGGCAAGTTTTGGAGGGTCACTTCCGTCGGCCACCGAGACTTCGTTTGATCCGAGATACTGAAACGAATGCAACGATGATGATAATGATGATGATGATGATGACGACGACGACAATGATGATGACGACGACGACAATGATGATGATAATTAATTCATTCACAAGTCAAGGACTAACTAATTATTAACCATTTTAACGTCCATAACTAATGTCCATTTTAAGACATCTCGACCCCTTATTTGGCTGATATGCTCGACAAGAAAAGCATTCATGACCAATATGGGTGATGGTAATTAATCTTAATTATAATAATAATAATAATTACAATTAAATTATTATAATAACCAAAATCATTGCCAAAATTATTCATTGCAGTTTTAATTTAACCAATTAATATTAATTAAGAAGTTAATAGGTGAGAAATAGGTTAAAAGATTTATGAAAATCAGTTTTAGTTTTATGAAAAGTTTTATTATGCAAGAACGACTCACTCGAACCGTGTAGTTGCAGCAGCCGGTGATGAGGGACTCGGGTCTTCGGTGACAAGAATCGTTCATTCTGTCGTCTGCAACTCCTGCCTCCGTTTCGATCTTAAAATGGTTGAGAAACCAAAAGAATCAACAATTACAATTATAATTAATAATTATAGTTATGATTTGTTACAATATTTCATGAAATTCATTTTAAAAGCTGAATTGCCTTCCTGAGTTTACCTTTCTGATCATTGAGAATTTATTGCAATACCATTGAGCAGAGTTTTTCACTCGTTTCCTGTGACCTAGAAGCATGTACTTAAAGACCTACAAGTGAATGTTAGACGTGAAGATGTTAAAAATGAAGATTGATATGGAAGCGATGTTAGAGTGAAGAAGTAACTATTTAATAGGTAAATGAAATAAATAATTAATTAAATAAATAAATAAAATTATTCTTCTTCAGTAAAATTGGTAAAATTAATTGCCTTTCCTTCTAGTTCTAAGATGAACAAATAAATAGAAAATAATTTCTTGAAATATTCCAGCTGTTGATGAAAGAATACAGCGATCCTTGAATTATATTATCTATATCCTATTAATTATATTATATTATCTATATCCTATTAATTATATTATATTATCTATAATATTATCTATTAGCTAATTATATTATCTACATATTTATTATATTATCTTCAAGTAAACTTTAAAAATCCACTCACATTTTGCAATGCAGAATCACTGAAGTCCAATATTCTGCCAATCTCCGTGAAACCCTGACCGACGAACATGTCAAAGTATTCAGACAGCCTCAAACTCTCCAGCCATTCTCTCATGGAATCGAAGCCTATGTTTATCAACAATTAAATACTATTTAAACAAATAGTTTAAAATAATTCATTTAATTATTAAATACTATTTAAACAAAAATAATTTAATTTGTTTATTTAATTGCAAAAAACTACTCTTTGATGCAATCGCTTCTGCAATTGCTTCTGCTTTTGAGTGCCAGGACAGTAGAAGTTGTTTTTAATTTTTTTTTAAATTTCATAAACTTTGTGATATTTTATTAAACCTTAATATTATTTTCACAACCAATTTGGTAACAGATTTTTGCAGCTTTGATGGTTTCACAAATGATTGAATGAATGAAAAAGGCCTAACATGGTTCAGGAGGTGGTGGCAGTGACTTGCAATGTTTCAACAGTTCGCATCTTTGGTCTTCGTTTCTGATTCCAATTTCTTCCATGTCACTGGTTTCAAGGAGACTCTATAGTTTATTTATAATTTATTTATTAAATAATTTATTAATTCGTTTAAATATTAATCGTACTTAATAATCTTTTGGTCGAGGCCAGCCTCTTTAGAGGGGTCAGGTTTGAATTAATTAAATTTAAAAACAAAAACCTACCATGAATTGCATATCATCGAATCCATTGACGATGAGAACGTTTTCAATGTGAAGCATGTTGATGCTTTCCAGCCAATCAGTGAGACTCAGAATGGAATTGGAGCCTATCAGAATGCAGGAATGACTAGCCATCAGTTTAGAAACTGATTAAAATTTTGAAATTGTTGTTTTTGCTCCTAATAAACTCATTAATTGTCATTATTTAATTAAATAAATCAAATAAAATGAGAAAATCACTTTGCCCAGAAAAAATGGTGGTCATCCTTTTGTCGAATTCACTCATCAACATTTCAAGTCCGCCGGTCAAAGAAGGTTTAAATAAGTGCTCGATCTGAAAACAAACAAACATAAATAACATTAACATGTAATTTCGTATATTTATAATAACATTAACATATATTATTCACATCATATAATATGCACATCATATCATATGGGATCATGTGCACATCATCTCCTGATGTGATGCTGATACTTATTTTGATAAGATATTTATTTTAATTTTTTAAAAAATAAATGCATATTCACACTGGTCATCTGCTGTGTCTTTAGGTTGATGTACAATAAATAAATAAATAGATTATTATTTAAAATTAATTAATTATTAAAATATTTAATGACCTGCGTCCAATCCTCTTTGGCTTCCGTGCCCCCGTCAACTTCCACGGTGATTTGTGAACCAATTTTCTGACTTTGGATGGCACTGAAGTTCAATTTGGAACTTGGATCCTTTAAAGAGAAGCAAACAAATAATTGTTGGCAACATGTTTGTTGGTTGATGTTTACATACGTTGCACAATAGTGATATAGGAAACAAAAAAGGAAACTATATGTCTAACTTATAACTATAAGGCCTATGGCATCTCAGGCAATCTACTTTTATGGCTTGAAGCTTTCTTATCCAACCGAACCCAGGCAGTAAAAATTAATGGCCACCTTTCCAATGAAATGGACGTGATTAGTGGCGTGCCTCAGGGGAGTGTGCTTGGACCTACACTTTTCCTTATATACATTAACGATGTTATCGATACGCTTAACGATAACTACGTCAAATCAAAACTATTTGCTGACGATATCAAACTGTACTCAGCATCACCACTCACTCAAAGTTCCTCCCTGCAGTCTGCTATTGATATGTTGGTGTCATGGAGCAACAGGTGGCAACTACAGCTTGCTCCGGAGAAATGCATCCAAATCTCTGTCAGGTCAGCTCGTACCAGGACTCCACCCAGACATTATACAATTGCATCACAAACAGTACCTCTATTAGAAATTACCCGGGATCTCGGAGTCCTCATCGACGACAAACTTACTTACAAGGCACACATCAGCAATATTGTCCACAAAGCATTTGTGAGGTTACGTTTGATTTCCAAATGCTTTCGCACCAGGAACAAAAACATTTTAACCAAAGCATACTGCTCCTTCGTCCGGCCGATTCTCGAATACTGCTCCCCAATATGGAACCCACACACCAAACAGCTTAAAACGAAAATAGAAAAGGTGCAAAAATATTTCACAAGAATGATTCCTGGTCTCAGAGCTCTGCCCTACCCTAACAGACTAAAACAACTCGGACTCAAAACACTCGAACATCGTCGCCTCATCTGTGACTTATGCCTATGCTACAAAATAATCCACGGCCATACTATATGCAAGATTCCAGAGTTCCCTACATTTCTAGCTTCCAGAACCCGTGGTCATCCCCTTCGTCTACGCCAAGAGAAGTGTCTCACCAGTCACAGGCAGAACTTTTTCACCAACCGGATCATCAAGCCCTGGAACTCCTTACCCCTTGATATAATAAACTCCTCAACTTTATCCCGATTTAAATCCTGCATCTCGACTACTGACTTTAACAAATACCTATCAATTTAAGCTTGCTTCTGCACTTTATTTACGCACAATCTGCTGTACTTATTCAAATTTGTGTTAGTGGTCATTGGATGACCCTTCAATTTGTTGAGAAATAAATAAATAAATAAATAAAAATATGTCTGACATTTAGTTATGCAGTTTACAAAGTGTTTTACTATTTAATTTGCAAAATGAAAATCAGTTTTATCAGCTCATCCTATCAAGAAATAAAAAAAAAGAATCATAAACATTAAAACCACAATAAATACAGCTTTGGTTTGTGATGCCACCATAATTTCTTTTTACACGGTTCTATTAAATGTAGAAATAATCACAAATCCATTATAAATTTCACTCATAGAAGACAACAACAATAACAACAACATGAACCTCCATCTTGAAAATGTGAAATGCAGAAATCCCTAACAATGCAAACCCCCAAAAAACTCCTGAGCAATGAATGACCCAATCAAGATCTTGATTTTAAAATTGGCTGATGATTAACAATGACAAGTCTGGTGACAACTTTTTTTTTTATTTGCTTTTCACATCTAAAATCAGCCACCTAAGAGACAAAGTGACACAATATCTACAATATGCAGATGCCCCCTGTAGTAGATGGTGATGACGATGATGATGGTGATGATGATGATGAGGTAATAACTTTAATTATATTATTAACAGAGAAGGATAACAAAGTAACCTTCGCTCCTGCTCTGCTCTTCCGATGGCAGCTCGCGTCGCACGGCAGGCCTGCGTCTCTCCCCGATTCTCTTCCGACGTTCTTCGAGGCGACGGAAGGAATGAAAGACGGAAGAGTCCTCGAGTTCATGAGGCGATTGAATCTCATCGTGCGCGTCGACTTCCTCGTCGGGGACCTCTCCGAGAGGGGGGAGGAGCCGAGGGTGAGTCCTGGCAACGACATTGGACGACTCGTTGCTATCGGTTACGCTGATTGATGGGCTCCGAATTGAATAAATTTCTAAATCGTAGTCCATAAAATTCTCATAAAATATATAATATATTCATAGTCTTGTAAAATTTAATAGCAAATAGAGTTATTACTGCTTAGAGTTTATTTTACAGTCACCATGAAAGATACTGTTGTTATTGTTGGGTTCTTTCGATGCAGAATTTCTACGGACGCTGTGAAAGGTTTCCCTCCGACCAGCAGTCGGTCGAAAGGCGTCTGCCGAGGCCTTCGAATCCTCGAATTCGGTGCTCGTGTGCATGTCTCGTGACTTTCGCCTCTGAAAAAAGATCAACGTCGAAGGAAATTTAAAAGAAAATTAGGAAAAGAAAAAAGCTCTAAATAATGTATTTTCAGGAAACCATAAAAGGAAGAATAATCAACAGTGACTGTGAATAATTTGATTTGTCAACCTTTGAGGGAATCTTATTTTGAGGGGATCTTATAATTGCAAGGATTGAGAAATCAATTCGAGTTTAGTAAAACTGAGGAATTAGTAAATGTCCATATTTAGGAATAAAAATTATAGTTCAAGTAAATAACAGCAGTATTATTATTATTATTAAAATTACCTCTGAGTTTATGAGTTGTTGAATGTCCAGGAGGGCCGTCTCGGGCGAAGGAGGAGGGTGGTCGGGAGTGGGTGGTTCCTGAGGTGCGTCTGCCCCCTTAAGATTCATGGACAGGTTACCTGGTCTCGTGCCTTAAATTTTAAGGACTTCATGTGAATGACGAAACAATCCAAAAAAATTTCTTCTTCAACATTGGCAAAGCTTATCAATTTCAATACAAATATTTACAAACAGAAAATCTTTAAAACTTTTTATATTAAAAGGAACTGAAAAAGAAGGAGACGAGTCTGATCGGCTGGTAGTAAAATGATAATTAACTTATTTACAGATATTAATTGTAATTTAATAAGTTAACAACCTAAGTTGTGCTGTTGAGAACTTGGAACACTGCCAGGTAAAACTGAAACCACAGGAGAGGAGGCTGCCGGCCCGACCTGGTCGTGAACGGAGGAAATTCTCTGAGATAAACCGGAAGAGCCACGAGTTCCGACAGTCTCTGGAGCGACATTTTGATCCACATCCGTGGATAGGGTCGACAGGGCGGGTGGTTTCGCGGTCGGGGGTTTGGAGGGGGGCGTGGGAGTCTGGGTCGAGGCCGACCCGCCCGAAATCTTGCTCGATTCGAAGCTCCCCGTCGGGGTGCCGTAGGTCGAAGCGGTTCCGTCCGTCTTGTCCGACGGGCGAGGATTGCTCGGAGAGTTTTGACGGACGTCGGAGGCCGCGTCGACTGCCGTTCGTTTCTCGGCCATTTTGGAGGCGTTCAAGACTTTCTTCCTCGGAGGTTTTTTGGGCGTGTTCTGAAAGAATGCGGTTCTTAAAATTCATCATCATCTCCATTGTTGTTGTTGTCATGGTCATTGCAAATGTATTACGACTTACGGGCTTGTCAACTTTACCGAACGAAGAGGAATTGATTGGAACTTTTCCGGCTCCGGGGGGCGGATACAATGCTGTGAAGTGCATTGCAAAACGTTCATCAAATTATAACAATCAAATAATAATGATAATATTATTATAATTGTATTTGATTGCCTCAACATATGCAATAACGTGGTCTGAAAAGATGTTTCTGAACGTTTAAAATTGAAGGCAATTACAAAATTTAATCATAAAATTATAAAACCTCTGGCTCCAGCCTGCGGGCAATCGTAAATGCTTTCTTCCTCGCCAGTCCCTTGAAACACCGAACTTGTTGAGCTCCCCACACTGGGCACGTAAAGTGGTTTTAATAAAGTATCGCAAAAAAATAAATAAAATGTTATCGTGACATAATGTTTTAAATACATTAATTCTAAAGTACTGGGGACAACAACATACTTAACAACAACGTGAAGAAATTAATTACGTTAGTTTCACAAGGCAATGAAAACGTTTACAAACGACGATTCTGACTCATCGCAGAAGCGGCAGATCTAGCAGACGACCGACGTAACGATTAACGAAACGCTAACGACCTGTTCCTACTCAGGTACGAGATGCTGTCAATTCCCTGCTGCCTTCCTTTTGGAAGCACGTCGTAATCTTCGCCGGCGGAAAAGTACTTTGCAACGTCCATGTTCTTCTGCGCGGCCTTTATCTTTTCGTTATCAAAGTCTAATTTAAAAAAAAACGAAAGTTATTCGATTAATTGTTATTAAGTTAGATTGAATAAATTACAAATTGAAAATAATTACGACTAGAAATTGAAAGTTTTATTATTATAACAACTATAACAACTGATATAACAAAAATCAAAACTAATTTACCGGTAAATTTACTAATAATAAGTTCAGTCAAAGCTCGTAAGTCGACTCCTAAACCCATTACCTAAAGCGAGTTTCTTCATGTCCAAGGAGACGGGGTTACTGAGTTCGTTGAGCAGGTCAATCGTCGTTTTGTTGGCCAAATCGGTCAACATCACATCACCACCTATTGTTCAATTGGTTTAGCTGATTATTCATTAGCAGAAGTAATTAATATTCATTAGCTAGCAAGTTTAATAAACATCATCATCAAGACCGACCAAAGTTAAGCGGCATTCAAGTCGATAATAAATGTCAACAATACGTCTTTATTACTTGGACCAATTATTATTTATTTATTAATTAACTATTTATTGTTAACTATTAAAACAATTTAATTGGTTAAGAGATTAAAGGAAAATCGTTTATATAAGAAGAAGTCTCTCTGCCTGAATGACACGTACATCATTATATGCTTGATATTTTCCCAAGCCCAAGTACTGATTACCTAAAAGATAATAGCATACTGCTCCTTCGTCCGGCCGATTCTCGAATACTCCCCAATATGGAACCCACACACCAAACAGCTTACAACGAAAATAGAAAAGGTGCAAGAATGATTCCTGGTCTCAGAGCCTTGCCCTACCCTAATCGATTAAAACAACTCGGACTCAAAACACTCGAACATCGTCGTCTCATCTGTGACTTATGCTTATGCTACAAAATAATCCACGGCCATACTATATGCAAGATTCCAGAGTTCCCTACGTTTCTAGCCTCCAGAACCCGTGGTCATCCCCTTCGTCTACGCCAAGAGAAGTGTCTCACCAGTCACAGGCAGAACTTTTTCACCAACCGGATCATCAAGCCCTGGAACTCCTTACCCCTTGATGTAATAAACTCCTCAACATTATCCCGATTTAAATCTTACATCTCGACTACTGACTTCAACAAATACCTATCAATTTAAGCTTGCTTTTGCATTTTATTTACGCACAATCTGCTGTACTTATTCAAATTTGTGTTAGTGGTCATTGGATGACCCTTCAATTTGTTGAGAAATAAATAAATAAATAAATAAATAAATAAATAAATAAATAAATAAAAGCTTGGAGTTATTTTTATGTAACAAATCAAACGATACTTTGGTCTGGGGGTATCCAAGTTGATACATATTTTTTAGCTTCAGAAATATTATAAAGAATGAAATTATTTAGAAACCAGAAACTAATTAATATTCCTGCATAAATTATCTGAGCCACATTTATGACCTTTTGAAAAATAAGTCAACCCTTTAGAGATGTTGTGTTTTGTTTTGTCTGTTCCCTTCTCTTATTTAATTACTGCAATTACTTTTAATTTCTTTTAATAATCCATGATGCATCCAGGAATCAGGAGAAAAAAAAACAAAACAAAACATAAGCATAAACAAAATATAAACAAACACAAAACATAAACATAAACATACCCTGAGAAAGAAGCAGTTTAAAGACTTCAAGTTTTCCGTGCAAGGATGCCTCGTGAAGAGCCGTTCCAGAGTCGGTCTTAAAGTAGTGAGAATGGTAATTTTAAAAAATTATAAATTTATTCCAAAGGAATGTCGATATAATAAAACAAAGTGGTGCTAAGATTTCATACAAAAATGATTTAAATATTTATTTTGTGACAATTTCTTAAATGTTTTAATTATAATTTTGATGTTGATATAATAAAACAAAGATTACAACTAATATTGTATAAAAAATACATAAAAAAAAATAAGAGTTTTCCCTAAAGACTCTATTGCATGCGATACTCTGCTTCAGCAGAGCCACGGCGACTTTACGAACCTGATGATTGACGTCGAACCCGGCCGAGAGTAACATCCTCATGACGTTGACGTTGCCACTCTTGGCAGCCAAGTGCAGCGGGGACTTGTCCTCCTTGGCGAGGTTCAAGTACTCCTTGGAATCGTGGTTATTCAGCAACCTCTCCACCGTGTCCTGTCGACCAAACATCACCGCCAAGTCCAAGGCTTTCTCTCCTTTGCCATTTCTTAACATCGGTTTCGCCCCGTTCTGCGGACGTGGAAGTGCTCGTTTATGATTTTTTAATAGTTGAGCTTCCAACGGAACGATTAGTTTGATGACACTAAACCTGGAGTAGAACGTTGACTACGTCCGTGTGGCCGTATTGGGAAGCACTGTGCAATGCCGTGTCACCTTCAAGATTCTGAAATTGTCGTTCGCAAAATTTAATATCTCTAAAAATAAATGATGAAGTATATATTTATGCAGTGATAATTTCTGCAAATATTGTTTGCTGATCATTAAACATGATTTTGTCACGAAAAGAGTAAAAAATGTTGAAGAATCTAATATCAAGTACTTGATTGTTTGAGATGGCATATGAAGGTCCATTTGTTAAAAGAATTTGGCAAATCTCAAGGTTCCCCCTCCAAGCAGCTAAGTGAAGTGGGTAACATCCCTTCTGATCTGGTATGTTTGCAGAGGCTTGGTGTTTTAATAGCAGTTCCACAATCTCTCTTTTTAAGAAAATAATAAAGTAATTTCAGTAAAATTTATGTTGAAACAAAATTTATAAAGTTAATTTATATCAGAAATGGGTTAGCTCCAAATAAAAAAAACAGCTATATCATAACAGACTAAAATTAACAAAAAGTTGATGCTTACTTATGATTGTTTAGGGCTGCAAAGTGGAGTGGAGTTTCACCATTTTGGTCTTGACAATTTACATTTGGGCCTTTCAGAAAGCTACAAACATTTCAAAGATCCTGATGAATTTGTTGTGAATTATTCAATTGATTGAATAATCAGTTTCACAAATGGAACTTGCCCTAATGTCTGAATAGAAGTGGGCCATTTGCTTTTCGATTTAGAAGAAAGTAATTTTTCAACAAATGCAATGTTTCCAGATCGAGCTGCCTCCAACAAATCGCTCTCTTTACCCATTATTCCTCAGAAAATGATTTCAATTTCATTTCTTAAGATCGTGGTCAAAAATTCTGCTTAACTTTAACGTCTGAAATCGAAGCAGGTTTTTGATGTTTGATAAAATGACAAATTTTTATCAAAAATCAAACACCAAATGACTTTCGAGAAGACTTTACCAATCCCGGCAGCATCATTTATCCCGGAAACTTTCTTCCCTGTCAACATCAGTCTTACCCACGAAGGCCTTTTAATTCACATGGCAACATGACTTGTCTTTCGACTAGCATATGCAAGGGTAACTTCGCACATCCAAATAAATTTTGAACTGCTTAAAATGACTATAATAGATAAGATTATACAAAATATCTTGTTTCTTTGTTTACAATATGTGTTTATTTATTAAAAGATGGCCGTTTATAACGGTGGAGGCTACGTCTATCATCCTGCAGAAAAAAGTTACAATAAATCCTCTAACCAGAACATAAGAAGCCTAAGCAGCAAGAAATCTAATCAAGTTTGTTGGGCTAACAATGTACCTCAATTTATACTAGAATATTTGTTTTCCTATCTCAGCCTTGAGGATTTGAGAAACTGTGCACTTGTTTGCACAAAATGGTACAAGTGAGTAATGCTTTTCATTACTCTTGCTAGACTATTTTTCTTATAGTTTGCTTGCAGCATAATTGGCCACATTTTGGCCACTGATGCTAGTTATCAATGCATTAATCATTTGCACTTGCAGATTATTGAATGATGAAAATAACGATGTCTGGAGGTTACATTGCATTCACAAACTTGCTCAAGAAGCCCTCAACTCAGACATACTTAGTAATGCTCCTTCTTATAAGAACAAGGTTCGAGCATTTTATTACGCCTGGAATCCGAACGACTGCTCCAGGAACATTTATGTAAAAAGTAACGGATTTACGTTGCACCGAAATCCCGTCGCTCAAAGCACCGACGGTGCCAGAGGAAAACTCGGTTTTAGAAATGGAAGACATTGCTGGGAGGTTGGTTGCAATTCTAACGCAAGCGTCGTGACGAGCATCGATCCAAATTAGAAAATAATTTCCAAATAATAAAAACACCATTTCAAGGTCTGGTGGGAAGGTCCTCTGGGAACGGTGGCCGTCATCGGCATAGCGACCAAGGCCGCACCGATGCAGTCGCACGGTTACGTCGCCCTGCTCGGAAGTAATTCCGAAAGTTGGGGTTGGAATTTGGTTGACAACCATTTGATCCACAATGGAGATGGCCAGGGAAACTATCCGCACCTCAACAACGCCCCGACATATCAAGTAAGACGTGCTCTCGAAGTCCGCGACTTTCATTATTTCGTGGCGTTAAAAATTAAATTGAAACTCGTCTATTTAGGTTGGTGAAAAGATCAGAGTCATTCTGGATTGTGATGATAACACTCTTGCGTTTGAGAAAAACTATGAGTTTTTAGGTAGGACATTTTCCAAGTTATTTACTTTTTTATTTTTTTCTTTAATATCTATTAATATCTACTTGTTATAAATATTTTTGTACTGTATGAGCAGTCCAAAAATTCTATTTCAATATAATAATTTATATTAATAATAATAATTTATAATTATAATAATAATTTATAATTATAATAATAATTTATGATTCAATCAAAATAGAGGCATAACTATTGAGACTGAAAAATTCACAACTGCAGGAGTTGCATTCCGTGGCTTACCCGACGTCCGATTATATCCGGCAGTTTCGACTGTCTTTGGGAACACCGAGGTTTCCATGGTGTACTTGGGTCATCCGCTCGATGGGTGAAAATGAATGACAAAATAAAAATAAATAAAAATAAATAAATAAATAAAAATAAATAAATAAAAATAAATAAATAAAAATGAATAAATAAATAGGAAGTTTTGGTTGAAATGTTCCCATGGCTTTCAAGATTCTCTTTTGTTTTGTTTTTGTTTTTGTTTTTGTGTAGGATTACTTTACCTCCTTTGTTTTTGGATGATTTTTGATTCGACAACTGAGTTAATGCTTTCGTTCATCATGTTCCACTTTGTTTGTTTATTTATTACTTAACGCTTTTGTTTTTGGTTTTTAGGCCGACCGTTAACGATTATTAATTAACCGTTAATTTCCATCGTCTGCAGATACATTCCATCTTATTGTATCTATTGCTTGTATGTATGTATGCTTCCTCTATAGCTATGGAAGTGCCCTATCTCGATGCAGAATGTTTTACATCGGCTAACTATATTTGGATTCTTGATCTCGCATTTCTTGTGAGTCCTTATATGTGCCACAAAAGTTATGGCATATCTGAATAATGATCTAGTCAATACATTTTTTTCTTGTGCATTTTGGTCTGCAGCATTTGTTGGGTTTGTGTGCCAACGTTGACAGACGACTGTCTCATCTTTCTGTTTGACTGGAATTAGGTTAGCACCGTTTCACCAAAGATCTAGCACCTTTGCGATTTTTTTTGTCAATTATTATTATTATTATCCGTTATTATTTTGAATACCTTCCTTGTAAATCTTTTGTAGTTGTCTTTATTTATTCAGAGTGTGGTGCCCAGACATTTGTGTAGCTAGGAAATTATATCTTGATATTGTTTTTTGAGTTTTAGTGTAAGATGGTTATTGGATTGTTTTGGATCTTAAGTCTTTACTGATATTTAACTGGAAATCCTTTTTGAAAATGAAGTGAATAATGAAAGGTTTTTATTGTGTTTTCTTTTCTTTTGGATTTTTTCTCTGTTCTTTTTGAATCTCATCTGTCAACAGGCTTTTCGAGGTGGAAAATTACCACTGGTAACTTTATAGATGTGTTTTTGTATGCTTGGAATTTTTTGGAATCTAGCACGTGATTTGATATTATTTTGATATCATTATCACGACTTTGTGAGATTCCTGTCCTCGTGTTGCTACTTTTTATTGCTGAATACACTTTGAACCAACTGTTTCATCCTAAAAGTGGATTTCAGGTCAAGTTTTTAAAAAGGGCAACCTTTGATTTTTGGGGGCCTATGAATGATGGATAGTTCAATAAAATATGCCAATCAATCAACATTGGTATCTAACATATAAACAGTTGTTTAAATTAAATTTTCCAGCCCTTTTGAAATATTTAACTCCAAGACTGGTTGTTTTTTTAATTAGCATTTACGAAATGATGCTTTCGAAAAAAGGAAACAGTTTTCACTAATTAATGAAGTGACTTTTGAGGGATGGATCTTAGAATCGGTGAAAATTGCGGCTGAGTAAAAGCCAAAGTTATGAATAAATAGCAAAATAAATCATTAACAAGTTTAATTCTCGTTGCAAGATTTTTGAATCATTGCAAATTTTTAAAATCTTGATCGTTTCTTTGGAAATATGATAAAACTGATGTTCACCTCTCTTTGCTAATTTGTAAACATCATATTTATGCATGAAAAATGTCTGGTTCTGGTAACTCCAATCAAAATTCTGATAAGTGGATTCGATTAGCTGAAATTAAAATGTGCTTTGCGGATTTTGAACCACTGAGTCTTTATTGCACCAGAGTTTATATAACGTAAGTTACACGGTTTTAGCATTTTTTTTTGTTAAAGATGAATGTTACACGGTGATCGCTGGCTTGAGAAATTATGTAAACGATTTCACACATTTAAGTAATAAGTACATTTATAAAGATAGCTGATGAGACAATCGAACATACTTAATCATATGGAAACAACTGACGCTTTAAAACAATTAAGATGTGTAGTTACAGTAGTAATTAACTAATTAGCTCATGTGCCTTTCAGAGATTACAAGTTGTACAGACATGGAATAGATTTTAATGCTTCTTGTGAAGATATTTCGAGTTATGAAGGAGATGAAGATGCCCATTATGAAACAGGTATTTATCTCATCAATACAAAATGCTTTTGACTGAAATGACTTGATAATAAGAATCATCATTTAAACTCAATATACAAGTATCCTTAAGCTTATGATTGTTTCAGATGAAGAATACGTTCAGGATTCAGCAGAAGCGGAATTGATGAAATCAATGGGTCTTCCTACACAATTTCATAAAGGGGAAAAGAGAAGGATGAAGAAGAAGAAAAAGCAAAAGAAAGGTTCCTTGCATTCTTGTTAATTTGAAAATGCAGAATAATTCATGGCTATAAAACTGAAAGATGCTGATGGTGATTATTAAATCTTCAACATGTCAGAATGCATCAACGATGAACAACAACAAGGAGATGAGTGGCTGTCCTTTTGGAACCAACACTGCAACGCCATTGTTTTGAAGAAGTGGGTCGAGAAGTATCCGGAAAACTTACAGGGCGGTGAGTCGTCCACTTCGGACTTGACCCAAAAGCAACAGGAGGCAGGAGACGTCAGCGAAGAACTCGTGGATAAGGTCGCGAGCCTGACCTGTTCCCGGGACTCGAAAGAAGACGGTTGCGGAGAACGCGGATGTCGCGAGGTTCGAGCCTCCGATCGGAAAGAACTCTCGGAGGAATCGCCCGAATCCCAGTGGGCGCGGCTCTGGGAGTTGCATTGGAACGAAGTCTATTGGGATACTTACGAATCCTTCACGAAGGGACTCCTGCCTGGCCCGGGAAACATCACAGAAGACATCAACAAACCGAATAAAGTCGCTTCTGAACAACCGCAAGATGGCAATGATAAAACCTCAAAATCAGGCAAGTTTTTAACTGATATTAAATTAATCGGTTAAGGAATTGTGATTAATTGAGATTAATATTTTATTTATATTTAATAATGTTTCAATTATGTAGGATCGAATTCTAGTCTGAACTCTGCTCCTTTGGCTGTGAGTAAAAGCTGGACAACAGGAGGTAATGGTTCCACAACTGTCAGTCATAGCAATGATGATGATGATGATGATGCTCCCCCCGAAGAGCGATCCAGTAAATTAAAGACAGGGTAATCTTATTTTGAATACTGTTTATAATAAATAATGTTATCATTATCATTTAATGATAATTATCATTTAATAATAAAGTTCTTAACCAAAGTGAATGATGTTTTAGATTAGGATAGATCTATAAACCTTTGGCTTTAATTTATCATTTGATTCTGTCTGCCGTAGATGTGAAGCTGACCAGATATTTATGGGGGAGGAAGCTCAGCTCAGGATTGTCAATTCGCTCATTCGGATGGGATACGCATGCGAAGATGATGAAATGAACAGGTTAGTGGCCCGTATTAACTTAAAGAAATGATTACTTTGAGCGATTTATTTACATGAATTAATATATTATATTAATAATTTATAATATTAATAATTTAATGTTTTTTTTTTTTTATGAAATGCTGTTCTCGTAGGCAAACATCAGTGCTGAAAGGAGGGAACGTAAAGATCAACAGACGCCACAGGAAGAAGCTGAAGTTAAACCAAAAGACTTCCTCGAACGAATCCCTGTTGAACGGCAACGAGAGTCGAGCGGAGACCGATCGAGCTGCGCCCTTTCTGAGCGAGAACGCCCTGGAAAGACTCGCAGCATGGTCGAGGACGACACCTTCGCTGGTGGTGAGCGGAGGGGACTACGACGGGATGGAGTCCGTCTGTCACGGACACAAGAGGCCCACGAGAAACAAGAGAAAGAAATCCAGCAGGAGCGACGACGGCAGTTGGTGCGACGCGGACAGCATGGAAGCTCTCGACGGAACCACGGGAGGAAGTTCCATTTCCGACTTCACTTTGGACGAGGTCCTTTCGTTAGCAGCTCCCGGGTCGGACGTTTTGGAAGATGGAAAGAATGAATGCATGACTCGAGATGACAGCAACAAAGATTCTGATGTAAAGTGCATACCTCAGGTTAATTTTGAGGAACCCGATGATTCTGCGAATGGAACTCAGCCAAAACTCACGGATAAAGTCTTGGAGCTGCACAACAGCACTTCTGACAGCATCCCAAATGAGCTGAGCAAGTATTGGGCTCAGAGGTACAGACTTTTCTCAAGATTTGATGAAGGAATAAAGATTGATGAAGGTAAGTTGTGATCTGAATCAAATGGTGTTCAGATATTAAACATTAGGATAAGTTCTAAAAGATCCAAACTTCTAACGATTTGATTGCCATGCATTGCAGAGGGCTGGTACTCGGTAACCCCGGAGAAGATTGCCACTCATATTGCCAAGAGGTGTAAGTGCAGCGTCATCGTGGATGCATTCTGTGGAGTCGGAGGAAATACAATACAATTCGCTTTCGTATGCGACAAAGGTCAGTAGGATGGCACGTCTTCAAACATTTAACCATTAGATCTGCCTACTTTTATTTCAATTTTCAGTAATTGCCATTGACATTGATCCAAAGAAGATAGAATACGCTCGCCACAATGCGACCGTGTACGGGGTGGCCCACAAAATTGAGTTCATTGTTGGGGATTATCTGGAGGTCGCTCCAACCCTGAAGGCGGACGTGGTGTTCCTGAGTCCACCGTGGGGCGGACCATCCTATTTGAAAGCAAAACTCTTTGACCTCAAGACCATGATGACACCAGACGGGTGAGATTCTCAAGTTATGCCACGAGATGTTATGGCAAACAATACATAGAAATAAAATGAGATTCTAAAATTTAAACTTCAACAGCTTTGCAATCTGGGAAGCAACCAAGACAATAACTGAAAACGTTGCATTTTTCTTGCCTAGAAATGCAGATGTGGAGCAGGTCCATCTCATTTTTTTTTCAAAACTTTCTTTTTCTAATTTAAAATTCAATTATTAATTAATTAATTAATTAATTCCACAGGTTGTTTCGTTAGCTGGTGCCAACAAGAAGGTCGAGATAGAGCAGAACCTTCTGAACCAAAAGATCAAAACACTGACGGCTTATTTTGGCAACCTCGTTGATGAAAAGACAGACAAGTGAATGAGAACACCACAAAAAAGCAAGCAAATCTTGCCATCACCTGACAAAAGTTACTGGACACAAAAGAAATCCTTATAAATTAATTTCATAAGCTTTTGTTAAATCTCTTATAATACAATACGTTCATCCAATGAGACAAGTCAGCCTTGCATTCTGCAGCTTCCCACTCCAAGCAACAAAAAATATCATCCGTTTAAGTGTTCGTTAAGTTATTAACGATTTTTGTTTTATGTTAGGGGAAAAGTATTTTTCGAGTGCTTTTGATGTTGTATCGTTTGTTTCGGTGGATAATTCGGCAACCATGAAATAAACCTGGAATTTTGTTAAAAATCTTACAAACGGTCGTGAAAATGAATCGATAGTATTTTTGTACAGCGTCTGCAAATTTCAACTCTCTGCAATCATCCTGGCTTGCTAGTCAATAGATTGTTGGACATCAACAATAAGCATAGTTTGGTGGATACACCTTCAAGAAAACTATCGTTAGTCGCTTTATTATTTCCCTTCCGTCCTCCTCTCAGTTGAAGTCTCTGTTGGTGAGGATGAGTGGTGCAACCATGGTCCAAGTGTAAATGAGGAGACAAACCCAACTGGATGCAATCTTCACCCACATGGCGGGCTCGTTGCTCAACATGTACCTTTTGTCAGCAGTTGGCCTAAAAAAAAACAAAAAAATATAATTTGACGGAAATAATGCAACAGGTTTCTTTAACTAGTTGAACCATCTCTTGACTTACTTGTACCAGTGAGTGAGGGTCATCATGATGTAAAGAGAAGCAATCATGAAAATAAAATGAAAGAAACTGTAGCTGTAGGACACTCCGTCGCTCTCGTCATCCCAGGATTTGCCTCCTTGTCTCTCGGCGTCGCTCGAAGCTTCAAGAAATCACGATCCGATTGTAATTAAATTTTAAATTTTTTTTAAAAATAAAAAGCAGGTATTAGCTTCAAAATAAACTGTGAAATTGCAATAATCAAACGAAAAGTTAAAAAAGGTAAAACTGAAAAAAAAAAACGATTGATTGATCGTAGATCTGTTAAGCTAAAAGCGGTTAGTGTTAGCAGGAAAAAGGTTTGTTATTTGGAATTTAAATATGAAATTAAAAACAAAACCCCAGTAGATTCCAACCATTCAAAACCTCTGAAAGTAACATGCAGCTTTTAAAGTCGGAGTGGATTACAGCACACAATTAAGTTCACATTAAAATGCACCAAACCTCTAAGCAAGCCAATAAAAATGCTATTTCAAACCTAATTAACATGTTTAAGACTTTGTATTGTAAATTTAAATTGATAGCAATGTATTTATTAGCATTCCAAATTTAAACACCTATTAATAGCATAATAATAATAATAATAATAATAATAATAATATTAATAATAATAACATTTACCTTCATCCTCAAGTATGGATGGGTCATTGTTAGATATCTTCAACTTTGACATGTTATTCATGGAGCTGGATCTTATGCTACAGAAATCAATAAAAAAAACTAAAGGTAGTTTAAACATAAACTGACAATTTAAATAAATTCAATAAAACCAAATAAGCTCAGAATTAAAATTAAAAATAAAGCAAAAATCAATTTTTTTAGAATTGAACAAAAAGAAAGAGGGTCCAAAATGAATGCCATTTTTTGTGGTTTTCCAAAAATCTCATGCAAAAGACTGGAAGCAAATTAAGTTGCCACGTGACATGCAATAGTCTCACTATCGGTCAGCACAGCGATTTCATCGTTCGGTTTCTTAATAATCTTGCCATACATGCTGGACTTTACGCTGGTAATTTATGTCAGAATCACTTGCTAAAGTGTTACTTTTTTTTTAAAATTGTAAACAGAATCAATTTATAAAAACTTATTCCTACTATTGTCAATGTTTTTGAGAATAATGGAGCTTATCTGATGCAATTGAATGTCTTGATTAATGGAAAAGTGCTGGGACAATTCAATAGACCTTTAAAGTCATTTTTAATTTCACTCCATCACCAGGTTAATGTGAAGTCTAGCTGAAAATGCACCCATCTTCCAGAAATCAGTTTTATACCAACGGCTCTAACTAGAGAATGAAGTAAACTTAGAAATCAATATATTTTATGATCACTTTTGCATAATAATAAATAAAATGAATAAAAGATGAATAAATAATAAGACTTTAAGCAAGTTCATGTTGTTTGAATGAGGCAAATTTATCAATAATTAAGAAAAGTTGATGTTCTGAAAGTCAATAGCAGTGAGTCAGCTCCACAGTCAGCTTTTGCCCATAAATTCTCGAGGTACCATTGAAAGCAATAAAGATGAAAATATTGAGCCTGTTACTTAAAAATAATGAATGATGTAAAGATGGTTGCTGGGACTGAAAATATCTGATAGAGAAAAATAATAAATCTTGATAAATGAACTTGGAATGCATTTTTTAGATTCAGTACGTGGCCCATCAGAGTCTTTTTATTGCTGCTGTCTCATTGAAATGCATAGCCTCAAAGAAGGATCACAGGATTTCTAATTTGTCTTACATGTCTTATGAAGTAGGATTTAAAAAAAAAAGATTAATTAAAGAAATTAACTTTTTAATCAAAACTCTCTTTTTGTGTCCGTGCATCAACTGGCATTAATTGTGGTTACCTGGAATAAATGACGCAAACCAGGAAGATGCCAAGAGAAAGGATGCTTTTCCAATCGAATCCGACGCCATTTGAAATATCCATGTCACCTCCGCCGGTGGAATTTCCAGGATTTATGATTTCAATGATGGAAGGATTGCAATTGCTGTCTGAATAAATGAATAAAAAAAAATCATGAATGATTCATTTTTTATTGATTTCTACTTCTGGATAGCAACAACAGGATATCCGATGATACCCGTTCAGTTTAACAACAACACAATCAGTCTAATTAGGATATGATTCAGATCCTACCTGCACAATTATTTCATAAATGCATAATCACAAACTCATAGACCAAATTATTTAAAAGTTAACTGACATCAAGAAATGTTGCAGAGTCATCAATGGATCAATAAGTAAACAACTGTAAACAATCGTGAGAATAAAATGCAGTTCTCACTTGGATTGTTGGTCATGGCAGACCAGGTAAGGAACATTGTGTAAAGAGTGATCAGAGATGATTGGAGCAGACCTGATCTTGGATTAGCTGCAGGAAGTAGTCATTTATGATTACACTATGCATGGTCACTAAACACAACTATTTATATAAATATACCACATGAATTAATAACAATATCAGGCAAACTGACCCTCTTGGATAGTTGGCAGAATGGATACCACAGAGACCAAAACTGACAAGATCAAATTGAAACTAACAAAGAACTTGTGGATTCCACAGTCTTCCTAAAACAGTTCAATCAACTTCAAAAACTTCACTTAGAGTCAGGTAATTGTCTAAGTTCATAGAAAATATAGAATACTGAGCCAAAAGATACCATTAAAGAAAATATTAACTTGAAATAGGAAAATATTTTGCAACTAACGTGATGGGCATAATACAAATAGAAGAGAACAACAACGGTCAGAGACAGGGCATAAAAGAAGATGGTGAAGACAAGGAGTCCTGTAGAATTAATTGCAATAAAAAATATTTTCATTAATTTCTCAAATAACACGAGAAGCGAGAATTTTATGGGGCACCTGCAAACCAAATTTTATTTTCGGTCTCTTCGTATTTTCCGATCCAGTTCTCGTTCCAGGTGTGAACGAAGTCGACGAGGAGGATGAGTTGGATGAGGATGAAGATGAACGCTCCGATCATTCCGATGACCATCCAAGCTTCAAACAACATTTAATCGAGATTGGCGGTTGATTCGACAATAACAGTTAATCAGTGCAATTGATTGTGCAATCTTAATAGTAATGCTGACAAAGCAGAATTAGAGGTATTATTATTGATTAATTATTGAAAAATTACAAATCCATTTAAATGATATTATATGATATTATTTAAATTATATTATATATTATTTAAATTATATTATATGATATTGTATATCACCTTGTCTGAAACTCAGCTCATTTTCCCCGGTGATAAAGAACGCTCCGACGCATATTCCGACGAGGATGAGTATTTTAAAAAACCAAAATCTGGTTTTAAGAAACAATCAATCAGTGCTAATTTGCTATGAAGGGACATTTTTAAAGAATTGCCATCATTAATATCATTTAAAAAAAAAATAAACTCAATCAAAAACAGGCACTTTAATGCAACTTTTAATAAAAATCTGCTAAATGCATCAAGAGGTTCACAAGTCTTACGAACCCATTCTGGATTGCAGATCTGGGATCCTTTGAAGTCTTCACATTGATCATGATGATGGAGAATAAGAAGAAAAAGCATGCCATTGCAAAACAAACTTTGTAAACGGCCATGTAGCCAACAAATGAATTGCAATCAATTGGAAGTGATTCACAAATGAAAGCCATCTAAAACATAACAATTTATAAAGTTAGATTAATTCAAATTTGTTGACTTGATATTTTAATGGAAATTAAAAATAGAGACCTTTGCCAGTTGGGCCTCAACTGAGGGGTTAAGCATGATGCAAGCCACAACAGTTCCAAGCAGAAGAATCAAAGCATAGGCGATTCTTGTTGCCATTGAATTTCTTGTGGAGGGACACATGCTACAGCAAAGACTACAGGCAGCATTCCCAAAGCAGCAAGCCGCCTGTTGAGAAAATAAATTTTATCTCAAATTGTCAGTAATCAAAACTTAGTATGGAGTTTAAATGTAAATAATCATTATTATCAAACTTTCTTTCCAGGTTGTTTCAACTAAAGTTTCTAGAATCAATGACAATATGATAATGATAATTTCGCTTCAAATCCATATTGTTTAATAATTTATGATCAAGTATCATCTGATGGCGCAGATTTTAAGTCTCACTCAACGTAAGTTAACAAAATATAAGTTACCGAAGAGGCTAACGATCCAAGAGCACAACCCATGTCGCTTTAATCGGAAACTTAGTATCTCATCAAAGAGTGAAACTGATATTCCGTTGTTTGTCTCCAACTCCTTCCTGGATAGTGAATTATAATATTCTAAAAATAACAGCGTAAACAGATTGAGTTCTGATTAATAACATAAAACCACACAATAAATGCTAAGTAATTAAAATAATTATCTCGTTTAAAAATTTGATAAATAATCTATATTTTTAATTTTACTATTTTAAAATGTCAATAATAATGCGTTAAAATGTGGCAAATTTTAACTCGTATCGTTTTAATAAAGTATAATTATCAAACCACTTTGGAAATCTTGGAAAAAAGTAATTAAGAATAATGTTTTAAATATAAATTCAAGAAGGTCCTTGTATATGTCACCAGATTTTGTAGGGCGGACGAACAAGGCTCTGCAGACGGTGCAGCTGATCGATTGAGTAGCATGGAATCTGGAGCCTTCAGTAGCTGAGATATAGCCATGTGGAGAACAAGGAGCACGACATGACATATATGTAAAACTCAAATTGAATCACTACATCTTCATTTCTTGGATAATGTAGACGTTTTAAGATTTTCAGCCAATGGATGACAGCGGTGTCAATTCGTGTGCATTTCAAGTTTTTATTGCGAAGTACGGCTACGATCCAGTCAGTCTCTCGCCTAATGATAATCCAGATGCTGAACTTGCCTTTTCGGCCGGAGATTATCTCTTCATATATGGAGACGTTGACGAGGTAACGTTAATGATAGTTGAGGTTTAAAGGTTTATAATGCGCTAATGTAAGATGATGGGTTGACTTAGGATGGTTTTTACGAAGGAGAACTCATGGATGGAAAAAAGGGATTGGTACCGTCTAATTTTATAGAAAAAGTACCAGGTACGTTCTAGTTGATACTTTAGCTCGTGGGGAAAATAATTAAGCGTTTAACATGTTCAGATGAAGATCTCAAGGATTTAGATAAAACATTTGGAAACGGCATAGATTTCACCCCTGTTATTGATTTTCCAAGTAATGTCATATTTGAAAAAAATTAAAATAGTGTCTTATGTCTAAAGAAATAGAAATTATTCAGCCATAGATTCTCCTGAACAGCCAATTATAACGGAAATTATCGACAGGAGTTATGTAGGTATGGATAATTTATTAGAAGATTATTTCGAAAGACAAATTTCTCATGCTCATGATAAAAGACATTGTAATCTATTTCTACAAATTGCAAAGTGCCGCCACCAAAGGATTTGCACCAGGAAAGACAACTAAGCTGCAGTTATCTGGTTGCCTGGTTTCCTCCCGAAGAAAGCATTTTGCAAGCTGAAGGAATCGAAATAGAATGCTACCAAGTTTACTGCAACGATCAACTTGTGAGCACCATTTACAGAGGAGATAGGACCAAAGCTTTACTGGAAAAGTTGGACACTACGAAGGTGCTTGATCTTTACTATGTGTTTTTATCTATTTATTTATTTATTCATTCATTCATTAATATAATTTGTTGATTTATCCGCATTTCATACATATAACTCAGATTATTAGCTTGTTATAGCAGCGGAAATGCTGATTCTGTCGTGTTTAGAGTCATAGAGTGAGTCTCAGAGCAGTGGCCATCGATGGAAGAACTTCGTGTGACCAATTGTGCACCATTACTATTGGCAAGAGTACGTTCATAGCCATCTTTGTAGCTATAGTTGAGAAATAATGAAATGAAAATAAGCCTTACTTTAGTGT
Source organism: Hirudinaria manillensis (assembly GCA_034509925.1). Taxonomy (NCBI): domain Eukaryota; kingdom Metazoa; phylum Annelida; class Clitellata; order Hirudinida; family Hirudinidae; genus Hirudinaria; species Hirudinaria manillensis. Next base: position 3,873,265 of record CM067528.1, on the reverse strand, counting down.
AATAATTACGTTTATCTATGTCTTAAGATTGAATATATAACGCTGAGCATAGCTATTCGTATGATAATCGTATAATTGATGCATTACATTATGACATAATACATTATTAACATAACATTAACAAGATGCAAGACTTGCACCATCAGCAGTGGAAGTGGTTGAAATAGCAAAAAGATCTGCCGTAGTCCAATGGTGCTTGGCCAGTAGCTATTTGCAACACAGGGTCAGTGTTGACGATCAGTGGGATCACATTTTGCCGCCTGGTGTCTTTAAGTGCCAAATTTCAGGTAAACTCGAGAAATTACGATAAAATTGCGTGCGTTTTTGCGATGAAATTTTTCAAATTGGAGCTTATCATGAATAAAGTCAGGTTTCTATGCGAGGGGATGTTGGTTAACTATTTGCAACTAACTATTGGGGTAGCTGAACTCGATATCTGATGTCTTTTGATTTTAAATTGAAATTAAATTACTTTTGCTTGTTTATAGGCTTGTTGCCTAATTCATCTCATACGATCTGTATCAGCTGTATACAGAATATCTCGGACGATCGAAGTTTTGTTTCTTCCTCTGTTTCGTTTGTCACTTTGCCTAGAGGTAATTATTACTTTCCGTATTTATTTATTAATGAAATATTTTCTATAGCAGTAAATAAATAATAATTTGAACTCCTAATAAATAACCTTCATTTCAGATTTCCCTGATCCTCCAACAGACGTCCAGGCAGACATAGGACCTCAGAAAGGTACTATTCTAGTGACTTGGACACCGGCATTCAGAGATTCATTAGAATCTGCAAAGCCTCGCAAAACGAACATCACTGGGTACAGCATTTACATTGATGGCCAGAAAGTCAAACAGCTTCACAGTCCGACGAGTGAGCTTATCATTTTGAATCATTAAATTTTCATATCGTGGCGGAATGCTAGTAGCCTTCAAAGTTTTAAAATGTTATCATAAATCAATACAGGCGATCACATAGTTCTGAGTTGGAAAAACTATGACTTCCAAGAAGGAATAAACAATTTGCTCACGATCCGAACGATGACGGACAGAATCGAATCTCCCGATTCGAATCCTGCCACGATCCTTTCCAATGTCCTTATCGATGAAATCATCAGAGGAAAGCCCCAAGTCTTCGAGGACAAAAGTACTTTTGAAGACAGAAGGGTTACCATCAATGAGGTATCATTAACAAATAAATATTTTAATTAACTCTCACTTAAATACGGAAAATCGATTTTTCTTGAGGCCATCAACAAAAGCGAAATTACAAACCACGAGGAAAAGAAGGGTAAACAGTCTCAAAGTTATTATGGAGACACTGGAAAAGTAGCTGCTCTGCCTCAAATAGGTGCGCATTAAGATGAGAATCTGCATCCCTTTCATACATTTGTTTAATATTATTATTATTATTAATATTAGATTTGTTTAATAAAATTAATAATTAAAACGTTTAGGAACATTTTAATCTAAGACTGAACATGATTGTTGCTTGCAAACATCGAGTTGGTTGTTTTTTTTTAAAGAAATTACGAGAGACAGTCTGTCGGATTCAAGTTTTGACAATCACGTCAGCGTGGAGCCTGCCAAGTCCACAGGTGGTCTTCGGTTATTTATTATTTAAATCCAATTAATTATAATTGCTTTTCATCGAGTGACTCTCAGATTGATGGGGGATTAGACGGTCTGTGGGAGTAAGAAAAAACCCTTAATGCTTTGTACCACTAGCTTCATTCATTTTAATCAGTGGATATCTTCGATATTAGATCATTAATGCAATCAATATTCACTTCGTAACGCTCACGAGTGATTTAAAAAGCAAAGCTGAAGGACAAGAAAGTCCAGACTTCACCAAAGCTCATGAAGTCTTCGAGAGAAAGTGAAGATCATAAACCATCGACAATCAAACTGAGGGACGTGGCAGTGGGCTGCGATGAGATCTCCATTAGCTCAACAAAAGCTAACAAAATACTACCCGCTGTTGACGGAGCAGTGAGTGGTTGTACTTATGTTTTTTGAAAATGAAAACGATAAATTATATTAATTAACGTAATTAATCGTAAGTAGATCGTCTAGTCGCGGGCCACTCTACAAAATTAGAAAATCTGGTGTGCTTTGGATTCTATGGCCAAAAAATTTAAATAATTCCGTTTCATAATATTTCCTAATTACTAGTAGCGAAATAATTAATTATATTAAAGAAATAATTATAATCACATGAGAACTTGATTGTTTCAGAGAATTTGTGAAGATGATTCGTTGCTGGGAAGTGACATTGAAAAGATTGACCCAAATAAAGTAAGGTTATTTGTTGGCCTTTTTGACTACAACCCCATTTCCATGTCACCAAATCAAGACTTCTCCAGCGAAGAACTCCAGTTTTGTGAGGGTCAACTGTTGAAGGTTGGAAAGATAAAATTATCACCAACGATATATCACTAATAATTATATAATTAGTAATTGATCCTTCATTTTATTGATAAATTTATAACGTATTAATTAGTTAAGACATTTTCAGATACTTATAAAGAAAAAAATGTCTTTGTTTAAAATAAAACCAACTCAAGCAAAACAATTTCCTAGGTATTTGGAGAGAAGGATGCCGATGGATTTTATACAGGGGAATCGAACGGTGTCAGAGGATTGATACCTTCAAATATGGTCACAGAAGTTCTGGTTTACAATCCTTTGACAGCTGAACAACTACTCAAGGATAACTTGGCTCTTTGTAGAAACAAAAATTCCTCGATTAAAAGTAACAGACCTCTCGTATCGAAACAGCCACCTGTTCTAGGAAGACAAGGTCGTGTGGCAATAGTAGCATAGTTAACATCTCATCACCAATTATCTCTCGTCATCTTAGATTATTGTGCTTTATTATTATTTGGTAAATTATGGTTATTATTATTATTTCAGCCACACTTGGCAGCACCAGGCCGAGGCGAATGGTTGCTATTTATAACTATAGCCCAAATAAAAATGCATCCAATACGGATTCAGAGGTATGTTTTATAAGCAAGCAATTTATAGCCGATTCTATAGAATATGTTATAAGGCTATCAACCAAATCAATCAGAAAATGTACTGTAATTATCATGCCCCATAATTATTGATCTAACTCGAGTATTATCCGATTTTGCTCCACCTATCCAAATTGATATCATCAAGCAAATGCTTTTCCTTGATGTAGGCTTTTAGCTTCAAGTACGTGCATAATCGAGTGCTTAAAAGTCATTCCTAATGTTGGAGTTGACATAGATTACCATCTCTTAACTAAAACAATATTCAATATGCAGTAGTATGTAGTAGTGTAGTTGTATGACCACGACTTATTTATTTACTAGTACGAATTGAGCCTGAAGCCAGGTGATAGGGTTGTGATATTCGGTGAACCGGATGCTGATGGATTCGTGAGGGCCGAGATTGGCCAGAGGAAGGGTCTCGTTCCTATCAGCTACTTACGCCCTGCAACCCCAATTCCCCGACCTCCGAATCCACAGGTTCATCCCGATATGAAGCCAAGACCCAGAGGTCAAAGGGAAGAAAGTGGAAGAAGACCCTCTGGAAGCAGGATGCTTCCGACCCACATTCCAGGTGGTAGAAGGATGCCACCCGACGGTGGTAGGCATATCAGGCCATTTGCGCCCTCCCATAACCCAGCTACCATCCCTACCGCCTCGAACAACGAGCAGCTCTTGAATGAGCGGGAAAACACTTCGACTCAGTTGGACCCACAATCTGTTCAGCAATCCATATACACACAATAATTTCTGAGGCGTTCGTAGTAAAATTATTTTATTTCTTCAACAATTGAAGTATTTTTCTAGAGTTAAAATGAAGGCGAGTCTTTTGAGGACGACGTACTGTTTTTGTTTATTGCATCTACGATGTGTCTGGCTCAGGATATTCCTAAGATATTCGCAAGTGATTTAAATATTTTTTCAGCAAGAAATCTTTCTACCTCTATATTTTACACTGAAATGCTTTCTTTGTCTTGTGGTTATTAGATTGCCAATTAGAATCACTGCTACGTAGATATTTGACTACAGTTTTATTTGTCAAAGAGTGGCTATCAACGTTGATTACTTGAAATAAAGGCACGTTTCATTGTCAAATGTCGAACATCAGTGTAGGGTTATATCCGTAGAAAAGTAAGGCATCAATTAAGTCGACGAGGTAATAAAATATTCATATAAAATATTGCACTGCTTATCAGCAAGTAAATTATTAATTACAATAAAGTTTATTACTTTAAGATAATTTTTTAACTTCAGCTTTCAAAGCAAATGACAAAAGAAGCAAAATCTTAGACAATCGCAAAACGTCAAATCTTAGCCGCACTCCTTCATTAAAACATTTTTCGTATGTAATATATTTAAATCAAAAGAAAATCAAATTTCATATTTATTAGGAACAAAGTTGGCAAAATAATCTAATGAAAGTCTATAATGTGTAGGGGTCGATGGAACGGTTTGGACATCCAATGATGCAAAGTTTGAAAACTTTTCATCTTAACTATAATTAACTGATAATTAACTGGAGTTAAAGAATTATATTTCCAGTAGAAATACCCAAAGTCTATAAATAGAACATTTGTTTAGGTTGTTGCGAAGGGACTTATTCCTCCAGTTTATGAAATTAAGAGAGGAGGGGTTGAAATTTAATCAATAATCTTAACTTTTTGTAAAGGCAAATTGGAGAAACTTACGACTGTCATTAAACAACCATTTTGTAAATGGTACGAATAAGTTTAAGGCATGTGCCTTAATGTCTTAATTAATGACTTTAATGTCATTGCATTTAGGAAACAAGACTTTATCACCTATCAAAGAAACTCAGTCGGCTCTTGAGGCATGGAGATAAAAAGCTTGATGTATCAATTATGCCAGGTTTTTAAGATTTGGTTTTCTAAGTTTTGGCAAATGTCTGACTCTAACGTTTTTTTTTTGAAGATGGGTATATTTTCTTAGATGATCTGTTAAAAATTAAAAACTTTGCTGGGTATACATTTGATGACATATCAGAAGTCGTGGAAAAAAATGATAAGAAGCGCTTTCTTTTGGTCAAAGATGTTTCTGGAAAATGGAAAATTAAAGCTTGTCAAGGGCACAGCATAGACGTAAGTTATTGTTAAGATAATTTTTGTCCAGTCTTATTTTCTTTTAGCCAAGAAAATAGAGAAATTACAAAAAAAAAAATCAGAAAATTTAAATTGTATTCAGAAAAAAATCACACTATTTCAGGTGCCAGACTTGAGTTTGGTCCCAATATTAAGCAGTGATGATGCTCCTATTGTAATACATGGTACCAACAAAAAAGCCTGGGAACTCATAAAAGATGCAGTGAGATTTTTTCAAAGCAAACTCAATCTTTTGTTACACAATCTTTTATACATCAGGCACACTTTTTTTTTACAACTACTGGACTGAAATTGCTTTGTTTTAATTTCAAGGGTCTGAGCAGAATGAGTCGGACTTACATTCACTTTTGTCCAGGTTTGCCTCAATCAAAAGAAGTCATTTCAGGTAGCTTCCTGTCAATATTCCTAATATAATTTGTTATTTGTGTCTTGGAGTTTCCCTCATAAACTTCATAGTGACACCTTTATAATTCTCTTAAAATAATAAAAGTCTCTTTAATAAATAAATAAAATATTCTCTTAAAAATAGTTATCTTTAAAATTTTGTTTTGAATTCTGGATTTTATTAGCTGTGAATGTTTTGCAAGCCTTCGTGGTGCTTAGTTTGCTATTCAGTATTTCAGATAATTGTAAATATAATCTTTAATCGGATGATTTTTTTTTCACATCAAACTTTTATTTTTTAGGTTTTCGTCCATCCTCTAAAGTTTTGATATACATCGACGCAGACAAAGCCATCAGTGGTCTGTTTTATTGAATTGCATTTCCCTAAATATTTGTACAAGACGTTAATTTGTTGGCAGATGGCATAAAATTCTTCAGAAGCGAGAACAACGTAATACTTTCGCCAGGTGACGAGGAAGGTTATATTAATCCAAAATACTTCAAAAATGTTGTCTTCCTTCAGTGAATGAATAAATTGTTTCACTTCTTGGTTCTTCTGTGGAATCAACTTGTTTAAAATTACCTCCTACTGGACTGATAGTGGGATTTGGTTCAAGGATATGTTGAAACATTTCACCATATGGGCAGCTAATAAATTATAAATTTAATGCAATGAATTTGACAAATTTTTCAAAACATGGCATTGAATTTCTGTTTTTGGAAAGAGGTTTCCTTATCTCTCCCCGGCACCCCTACGCCATCAACTCGTCTGTCAAAAGCGGCCGCTCTGGCAGCCCTGTTGGCTCCACCCTTTCCGGGGTTTGAACGTGCCAAGTACATGCAGATGGGCAGTATGGATGTCGGAACGGATGGAGTCAACATGTAAATGTAGGCAGATTTGCTCGGGTCGCTTTTTCCCGTCATGGCTTCTTCCTTTGCAATCTTCGGCAGGAACGGAAGAGGCTCGACACCTATCGAATGAAAGATAAACGTAATAAAGTGTCCGAAGCGAATGAAATGATTAACATTTAGAATTATATTTAATAATATATTTTTTTTTTTACAAAAAAAAAGAGCATTACTATTCGGAATCCAAGGTGGAGATAAGTTCTGGTACATGATACCAGTGCACTTGTTTCTGTAGTGAATGTTCTTCGTGAGTTTGTTAAGTTCTTGTCGGAAAGTTTCCGTGATTTTCGTTGCCTCCTCCTCCACAAAATAGGTTTCTGAGCTGTCCCCGAGTTGATTCTGTGGAAAATGGAGGGAAGATTTGAAGGTTTGTTTTGGAGCAGGAAAGTCAGTTGGTTAATAAATCAATTAACATTCCAGTACGAATATCAAACAAAGTGCTTTTTATGACTCGACAGAGGTTGCATGCTGTTGCAATTTGCAAGTCAATTACTAGTTGTTCATCTGATTTGGAAACTTAATCTGATGTAAAGGAAATTGAAAATAGTTGGCGTATATCTTTTTTTTTGTGTTCTCTACCTCGCCTTTTCTGCATCTTATCCTCAATTTGTATTTATTGCTTTTAATGACTAAAGAGGTGGAACAAAGTAAGCTGGAAATAAGCTAATATGATAATATAATATCGTAGTAAAATGCTCGCCTCGTCGGGTTTGTGCACTTGCAACAGAGTTGAGAGCGAACCGTAATAGGCATCAGGGAATTGGTCTGGCAGACATTTTCCAATAAACTCTCTGGTGCACATTTGCTTTCTCGACATGGGAGGCTGTCTCATCATGGCCGGAATACCTGGAATGAATCCGTAGAGGTCCAGGGCTTCCGTGTGAGTGGCAGAATGTTGACATGTCGTCGTAAAGATTAATTTCGTCACGATGTCAGAAAGCTCGTCTATTGTTCGAATATTCTGAGGTATGTTAGCCATTTCAGGAGTCCTCTTGGGGAGCTTTTTGAATTTAAAAGAAGCTGATGAATACGAGGAGGATGAAGTCCTTACGGAACGAGCTGGTCGTTCATTTGTCGAGCCTCTGTCCTTAGTCTGGACAAGGGGGACGTCTGGTACTTTGTTTTCTGATGGATTCACCACAGAACTCTCGACCTCCGAACATTCTCCTTCTTTTTCCGCTTCGCCATCAAAATCCGGCTTTGGTTCACCAGTTCCGCTGGTTTCATCCAAATCGCTGAAATTCCCAGACGATCGATCAACATTTTCTCTCCTTATTGAACTTTCCCTCAATAAATTATCGGTGCCAGAAAATTCCCTGGAAATTCTCAGACTTCTGAATGAATCGTCGAGGCCCGGGAATCCGTGTTCGGTCACGTCTGACATCCAGCTTTGCAATTCCATGTCATCGACAACGTCATCGTTGCTCGTGTAAAACAATTTCAGCATCTCGTTCGTGTAACGATAGATGACCTCCCACAAAGCCACAGCATCGTCTCTAACGACAAATGGTGAAAATGATAAATGGATCACTTAATTCACTTAATGGTATGCTACATCATATTATCTGACTTGTTTGATCTTTAAAATTCTTTAACCATTGAAAATATGAAATATTAGCACCTGTAATAATAGTATGGCAGCTTCCTCGGATTGTTTGTTTCTCTTTGAGCCAAATCTTTACGCGGATCGAGTTCATCCCAGTTAAAGTGGCACCTCAAGTACTTGAGCATGAGATACCAAAACCCTTCAGAACCGATAGAAGTATATTTGTCTAAAGCACAGTTCTTTCTTAGGATGTGCCTCCTCAACAAGGTATTCGTTACTATCAAATACCTGTAAAGTATTTTCTTGTTTAATACAAAAATTAAACAAACGACGTCGTCGTCATCGTCACCATCATTACTATCATTATGATGGTCGCATCATTAAAACTCACCTGAAATGAGGTTTCAATAATTTATAAACCGGATGTGATGACGAAAGTTGACGCATCATGGCGACGGCGAAAGGTTCTGCAGCGAAGTGACATTTGAGCAAATGAGAGATGGCAAAGTGGTAGTGATAGTCGGCACACTTGACCCACAGTTTCGCCATAATCCAATCCTCTGGGTTGTCACGGGGAGTCCAAATGGGGTTATCGAGACCGGGGTTTTGTGAAAGTTGAATTGCTAATGGAATGAGGTCCCCGAATTCTCTTTCGTACAGCAAAACCATCGGAGCTGCTATGAAGCGATGGTCAGAGTCTCTTCGGACGGTCGGAATGTCTGCTAGGATGTTGTAATCCGCCAAATACAGAGACCCTTCCTGGATGCAATTTATTGAGATATTATTAAGAAATGATGACATTGTTGGTAAAACCTGAATTAAATCACTCCACTTGCTCAGAGGCGCAAGTTTGAAATGACTGCTTACAAGGTTCTAAATTAAGAAAATGTTTTATAAAACAAATTTAGACAAATAAAGCTGTCAAAACAATCGCTAAACAAACATTATAAATCTAGATTTTGCATCTACACGGTTTCTAGCGGATTAGAAACGTTGTTTTAAGTCGTACAAATGCTTACTTTTTTTTAAAGGATATCATTAAAATAAACAAAACAAACTTCCGAGATTAAACTTGTAAACTCTTCCACTGCAAGCCTATTTCAGGCTTAATAAGCTGATTATCTTACTTTAGTAACTTGACCTAACCTCGAGGGCCATTTGAAGGGTTTTATTGAGGCTTATGTAACCGGCGCACATGGCGTCTGTGACTGGGAAGTTGTGGGGGAGAGAATATCTCAATCGTTTGACCACAATTGGGTTTGGTCCCAAAAGAAAGTAGCGACCGAAATCTATATCATCTTGAACCGATCTGCACATTTCACCCTTTGGACCGTCAGGAATTCTCACCTGAACATGGATATTCACTTATAAAGTTCCCAGACTAAGATTTGGTGGTTTCAAATTAAACACTAACCTTAGTGATGAAAGCAATGGCAAATCTGATCTTTCTCCATCGACGAAGAGCCGCCTGCGACGACGATCTGGATCTCGACGTGGTTGTCTTGGCACGTCTCAGCAGAGGTCCGATCGAAGGTAAGTTGTCTCCTGCCGAACCAGTCTGTCTAAAGAGAAGAGGAATGTTTGGCAAGAGGCCTCTCGCTGCAGCCGTGGCTAAGAACGGAATCAACGTCTCCATGGCCGTAGGATCGATGTCCCATGGCATCCCAACGAATTTCTCCGCCTGCAAGCGATCGCTCAACGGCAAATCTCTGGTCGTCTCGGCACCGATCCAACCAAACGGTTGACTGCAACCGATGTACCACTGATATTCAGATTTTCGATCTCGCAATTCCAGGAGCCTTTCCTGGCGAAGCAACTCGTGGCAGTCCTTTTGGGGCAAGCTAACTGGTCGAAATACGATTTCGAGTCAACAAATCTTTTCGTTCGCATTCGAATTCAAATTTCATTTTAAAGAATTTTAATCAATTTTGGAATCGAATAAACTCATAAACTGTTTTAAAAAATGTTTGCGACAAATTCTGACCTTCACCGGGCCTTAGCGTGACCTTCGACAGGACGACATTGTAACACGGGAAGTGACGCACTCGTAATCTTTCCGGATCAGATAAGACGAGATATCTCAAGAACCATTCATCCGTAAGATGTCTGTGCCTCACAGTTAAACTGACCGCCAGAATTTCTCCTACCGATTCGACGTTAATGGAGAAATGTTCGCAGCCTTCACTCGGCGGCGGAAGGTTGTCGTCTTCGTCGTCGTCCAGTTGAGAATCGAGCTTTTGGGGGGCGGTTCTACCCCTGGTTCCTACCAAAACGAGCCTTGATCAGACTCAACGACTTCAATTTTAAAGCCTGTTAAAAGTGAAAGAATCACCTATCAGTGTAATGAAGACGTCCACGCGAGACTTTGTGTCTTTCACTGGGGCAGTGCTGAGAGTGACGAAGTAGGGGACCCTACCCCTACGCGCCGATTCCCTCTTGAGGCTGGCGTCGTTTTTCCAGTTTATGATTTGAAGGTGATCGAGTTCAAACCTCGTGTACATTCCACTCAAGCAGTATTGAAGACTGTCGAAATCCTCGGCTGACTTCGGGATACGGAAGCGAAGACAAGACGGTTTGTCGACGATGTTGAAATAAGTTCGACACAGCGCTGTCAGGGGGATCGTGGTTGTCAGTTGAATGCGCATCAAATCCAACCAGGGACTTTCTCTCTCGTCCCATATCTTCAATATCAAAAATCAGAAAACGAAAAATACTCAAAATTATTTCAAAATAAAGATCAAATTAAAAAACAAGCAATAAAAACAACAATAGAATTGACAGTCAAAAATCGAATCGATTTATGATTTAATGTAAAACAATTTATTAAAAGTTATTTAAAGTTATTTCGTGCCAGCTGAGGATTCCAATAAATTTCCTCAAGTTTGTTTGTCATCTGCATCTGAAGGGTGTACTTGACGGCATCAAAACCTTCCATTCTCTTTTGAAATTCTTCTCTCAAATAACTTTTTGATTGGACATCATCGGGCCTGCGCTGCCTGGAGAAGAGTAGGCGAACGATTAAAGTTCAAATTGTTTTCAAATTATTCGCAATTAAACTAAAATTAAATTAAATTCAAAGCGTGAAAAACCTAAACCAGGGCTCCTTCTGTTCTTGAACGTCCAACTTTCCAGTTTCTCGGAGGGAATCGCTCCCCGGAACTAGTCTGAACTTGACAAGAAGATGTCTTTGATCGTTCGGAATGAATAGGTAAACAACTTGACTGTAATATATCATGCTCGTGTAGGACTTTGGAGCTCTCCTCATGCAGTCGACGAGAGCAAAATGGCTGTTAAATATTTATTACTTTCCACTGCAAAACAGGCAAAACATTAAACGTCGAAGAATTTCTTTTAAGAATTCCAATTATGCGGATATCCACTTCTCCTCGTTCTCCTCCAGACTAGGAAAACATCGCATACCGAGCAAAATAATCTTTCCAAATTCCTCTCGCATAAAAACAATTACGTGTCCTATTTCACAATTTTCCGCGAAAGTAAATGGCGAGCCTTTTATGAAATTCTTTTGTTTCATCCTAATCTGCTTATTGTTTAGAAATAAATTTTTAGAATCTCAGATTTCAAAAAAAGATGAAAAAAGCCGTTGGAATTAATTTAGACCCCGCTCGTAATTCGATAATGATTTTAATTTGTCACTCACAACAGCGGGTCTTTCGAACAAGCGTCTTTCACTTCATCTGGTTTGACCAGACCCATGATCTTCATGAAAGTACTGCAACTGTCAGCCAAGGCCACTCTGCCGGTGAAGAGGATCAAGTCCAGTGGGCCGTCTTCGTTTTGATCGGCAAATTTGATGGACGTCTCTCTTTGGCACGAGGAAGCATCGTCGTCGCTTTGTAAGCTGCTGTGCCTGTCGAACGAATGAGTAGGAATTCATCAGCTCCATTTTTTTTTAATGCCAGGAAAAATTTCTCAGACCATGGGAAAGAAATTCATGCGAGTTTCACAAAAGTTCATCGATAGCGTGTTTCTTCTGCAATCGACTGTAATCATTCCATGCCATTATCATTTCCCACCATCAACATTCCTCACCATCAACATCATTCTCATTACCATTCCAAAGAAAAATGATTTTTCAGAAAATCTGCGATTTTCTTTTTCTTCATTTGATTGACATTTGCGATCTGCTCGGATCGGCAAAAGTAGAATGTTGTTGCTGTTTATTTCTCTGGGAGGAAAATTTACCGCAGGAAATAGAAAGAAGGCTTTGGCTGTAAAAAGATTCATTGGCAGAACATTTGCCAAGTTGTGTCTAAAATGTTTATCGGACCTTTTGAGGTTTGCATTATTCTGATTATTCGATTATTTGGATTATTTGGAATGTAAATTCTGTTTACTTGCTAACGAATAAACTTCAAATGAAGGTTTGAAAGGGAAAATGAAAGAAGGAAATGAATGATGAACGACCAAATGAACGGAAAATGTCTTCAATCTCTTTTCCTTTTCTTCCTGTTCTTTTGTTTTGAACAACGTTAGGTGTTTGTCTGTGCTCGTGTGTAACGTTACGTCTGTGCTTGCAATCAGTTTTTTTATTACGAATTCCTGGTTCTGTTTTGCGTAGATTTTGCGATAAGCTGAAATGTTAGGAAACGAGGAAGTTGATGATAACTTATCTCTGCGATAGCTGAACTCCATCGGAGCATTATCCGCAAATAAGCAGTCAGTGATTTTTTCCTGCATCCTGATCGACAACTACGTAGAGTTTTGAGTCTGTAAAGAGAGAGAGAGAGAAGTTGCCCTCTGACTTGAAAGATGTACCAACTGCTACCTTTCATTAATTCTGCTTTGCGCCATTTTTAGCCGACATGTTAGATACAACTTTTGAGCTTGTAGTCGAAAATCAGTTAATCCATTGTATTACGGCAAGAGGTGATTCACTAAGCCTGCCACGTTTTTTGGGGGGGAAAGTTCATTTAAAATATAATTTGAAAAGAATTAATTTAAATTACTTGGCCAATCATATTCCTTTGTCTGCTTCTACGTGTGCCATACAAAAGATTGAATATGTTTTTTTCCTTCTCCAACGTTATTCCAAGAAGAAGTGCATTTATCGTTACAAGAACCGATATTCGGAGGTTGATAAAAATGAAAGAAGAAAACGAGAAGAGGGAGTAAATGACAGCTAATTGTTTCCAATAATTTAATTAAATTATTTGATTTTTGATCTTATTCAATCTTTGTGTTTTTAAAGTTACGTTTAAGTTCTGCTCGTCAGGAGATGTTCGCAGATGAACGAATAATTTGAGGACGAATGTTAAGACTTGAACTCTTGAATAATTGAATGTTCCGAGTGTACAAATATCCTGACCGTACAGAGTACTTATTGTACAGACATTCTGAGTGTACTGATAGTACGGATATCCATACCTGTAATGAAATGAACGAGTGCATACCAAGTGTTCTCGGTAAGAGATATTCGGGGCTAAAATTACCTCAAAAGAGATCTTGTTTATTTGTTCACTGATTGCTCACCTCCCTTGTGTGTTTTGTAGTAAGTGTTGAATAACTATGCAACTATGCAACAACAACAACAACAACAACAATACCATCCCGGAGTACAATTTAGCAGCAAAGGAAAATGAGTCATACAGAACACGTGATTTCGCAGTTCGTTGAATAATCATCTTAGAATTATTTACTGCTTTTTGTCGCAAAAGAAGTTTTTTTTGAATAAAAATTAAAAAAAAAAACCAAAACAATTTTAATCGCATATTTTCCCTACGTTTTCCAAACTCACCTTAGTCTGATTCGAAATCTCAGCTCGGGTTTGAAGAAATCATTATCAGGAATACGAGGGTCACTGAGTACAACTCCGTAACCGACTGCACCGACGCTGTTGTATTGGCGAATTGGGGACGACGATGACGTCACAGACTTTTTGGCTCTGCTCACCTTCAGGGACAGGGAGGTCTTGCTACCCACTCCAGGCCTGGAAGGATGGTTCTGCCAGAGGATAATGGTGATGACGATGACGATGATGATGATGATGACGACGACGACGACGATGATGTCATTAACACATGCGGAAGAGATGGAAGGCTGTCTATCAGCAATTTATCTGAGCCATTAATTTCCTTTTGGTCTGCTTATCAAGGCCATCGGCAGGCAATGGAAGCGTTTATCGTCGAGTTATCGGCATTTGATTCTGGAAAAACTCGCAAAGATGCACAATGAAGATGCCACTTTCCTCCGATATTTCAAGACAAAAGCAGGGCCTGAAGGCTCTGAAATATTCGTTCAGACGCAAAAGATTGAGAAATATTTAGTTTAGACAAAGTTAAAGACATTATTTATTGACTTTAAATCATAATAAACGTTATTTATTGTCTTAAAAGCCATCATAAACCTTCCTGCATTCTACTAATCGGAGTACGCTCCCTGTACTTTCTATGGCTTCCATTCCAGATGGAGTGAATGATTGAATGAACGAACGAACGAACGAATGAATGAATGAATGAATGAAGAAGGAAGAAGAGTAATTGCGGAAAGCCGTGGAGGATAAAAGAGAATTTAAGTCCGATTACTTCCAATTGATTTCCAATGAGCATCCACAATTCCAACAATGACGTCATCAAAGGGGAGCTCCAAACTCAATTCCACGTCATCGTTGATGATCCAAATTTGGAAACGGATTCTAATGACAAGAGCCAGGCTTTTATAAATGGAGACTTTCATTTTCCAGCTTTTATTTACATTATTTTTGGATAATTAGTAATTAAAATTCAGAATTTTTTAATGGAATTGTTGGAATATTATTCACAATAATTGGAAATGTTTCTCGAGATGTTCATAAAATAAAAGAAAGAAATAAATAAATAAATTATTATTATTAAAAGAAGAAAAAAAAAAGAATAAGTTATAAAGACGAAGAATTACATAAAAATAAAAATTTATAATAAACCCATTAAATCGTTGTTTATGAAATAAAAAATAATTAAGTAACAAATACTGAAAAATTAATTGCTCAATCCCATCATTTTTTTTACAGATAATGAACGAACGAACGAACGAACGAATGAATGAATGAACGACCACCCACCTTTATTCTCTTGAACAATTTCTTTCCAAATTCTTCGATTCCAAATTCATCCTTCAAGACTCCGAACACGGAATTCTTCCACTGCTCTGAACCACTCAATTCTGAGAAATCATTAAACAAATAAATAAATATTATCATTAATTAATTAATAAACATATAAATAATAATATTGCAAACAAATAAATAATAATAATAATAATAATAATACAAATAAATAAATAAGTAAGTAAGTAAATAAATAAATAAATAAATAAATAAAAAAAAAAAAAATAAATAAATAAATAAATAAATACATACATACATAAATAAATAAATAAATAAATAATTAAATAAATAAAAAAATAATGTTATCAATAACTTTGAAATGTTTTTGTTTTAATTCATCGGGTTTGTTGCATTCCAGAAGTTTTATTATCTTGAAGATTTCATTTCTTTTCGTCACCATCAGTAGCAATATTTATTTAAATTGTTTATAAAATAATATAATACTACTACTTTTACTACTACTACTACTAATAATAATATAATTATTATAATATTATTATTTATAAATAATATAAATAAATGTTGTTGCTGGTGGTGACGAAAAGAAATATAATATAGGAAAATAATAATACATTGTTCTAATCTTCATGTTGCCCATAACTTATTATTACTAATATTATTATTATTGTTACTCTTGTTATTATTTCGTTATTATTATTATTATTATTATTATTATTGTTGTTGTTATCATTATTATTATTATTATTATTATTATTATTATTATTATTATTGTTATCATTATTATTATTATTATTATTATTATTATTAATACACAAGAATTATTACCATGAAACATTTCCATCAGAACCACGCACGTGTTGAGATTTTGCAAACAAATTGCGTGATCCATC
This sequence comes from Hirudinaria manillensis, assembly GCA_034509925.1. Taxonomy (NCBI): domain Eukaryota; kingdom Metazoa; phylum Annelida; class Clitellata; order Hirudinida; family Hirudinidae; genus Hirudinaria; species Hirudinaria manillensis. The sequence continues at coordinate 3,857,331 of CM067528.1, read as the reverse complement.
ATAACAAGTTCTTTTCTTCTTTTCTATATACGAAATCATCATCATCATCATCATCATCATCACCATCATCACAATCACTATCATAGCAGTTGTCTTTATCAATATCACAATCATAATGTGTCCGACAAGCAACAATACCATCGTCATCATCATCATAGTCGTCATCTTCACCATCGTTACAACCAGTATCACAATCATAACGAGCCTGATCAACAACAATAGCATCATCATCGTCGTCGTCATCATCATCATCATCATATCGGATTAGGAAGAGGAATTTCTGATTCTTTTGCCTTAAACTTAAATAATTGAGCACCAAATTGAGTCATTATTTTTCGCTCAATTCATTAGCTTATGCAGGACCTTTTTTTGTCAGAATTTAAAAATAAAAAAAATTATTTAAGAGTTTATGATGTTTATTTCTCAGTAATAACGACGACCCTGAAATAACAGGGCGATGGCAATTGATTCTTGGAAGTAGATTTTAAATTTCTGAGAAAAATTCTCAAAAGACCAGGAAAAAAAAATCATTCGCCCGAAGTTGGATTGAAAAGAAAGAAATTATAAACTTAGAATAAAAATTATTAAAAAAAAAACTGATTCAAGCCCTCAAAATCTACCCTGCTCATCGGCAATGAAGACCTCATCGTCGTCGTCGTCTTCCTTGTCATTGGCCGGTTCCACGGTGATGATAGGAAGGAGTCCATCCGGAGTCGATCCTTTATGCCCCTCAGAAGACTTTTCCAGGACATCTGGAGGTGCTTCCGTGGAATCAACTTCGTCGACTTCCATTTCCGAAGTTGTCGCTGTCGTCGCTATCGTCGCTGCTGCGGTCGTTACTGTGGTCGCTACTGTCGTAGCTGTCGTCGCAGTGACCAATTCCTCGGCCGCTTGCACCGCGTCGTCCGCTCGAGCGTCTTCGACGACTTCTTGATCATCTTTTCTTCCCCCCTCCTCCTCCTCTGTTCTTTTCATCAACGCCTTCTCGCTTATCTGCTGCAGATGACGAAGGTCGTAGTTCCTGCCCCTGCCGTGGTCAGGCCGACACCTCATCGTCCTCTTCTTTTTCTCTTCCACCCCGTAGAACGGTGACAGCGGAACTGGGAAGCTGTTGTTGTTATTGTTGAGTCTCTCGTGGCCAAAGATGCTCAAGTAATTCGGAGACGCGACTTTCACGAGCTCATGGAGCGTCATGGATTTCGGTCGGAAGAGTCTGTACAGGTGGATGTTGGGCTCTTCGATGTCCTTCAGGATCGCCAGCTCTTTCTCTTCCAGGCTCTGAGACGATTTCACCAAACCGTTACCCATTGCAGTTCGACATTATGAACGACAACATGAATACCGAACTACGTCGATCCAATCAACTCGATTTCCCAAGTCTCAGATGGCGAAACAATCCGATGAACGTGAAAGAGTAACTCCTCGCGAGAGAAACTAAAACACGTAGACGAAGTGGTTCTAGAAAGTACACAGGCGAGGCAGGTGTAATCTACGATCTGCAGCAGTTTAAGGTAAACATGGCCTTAGTTGTTGAGGCAAGAATGAAGGTTTTCAACTCTTTATAGCTCTTTTGTACGGATTGAGACTATAGTAAAAGAGTCTATATGCAAACACGGAGGAACGGTTTTCGGATCCACGGAGTGTTTCAGAAACATTTGACCCATAAATTGCATCCATTTTGCTTTTGACATTACATTAATAAAATGCATAGAAATAAATCTGGCTCCTCGTGTTTTGATAAAGTTGATCACTTTTGAGCGAATAAAAGTTAAGTAATGATCATGTTAATCAGTTCCAGGAAATAAACGAAAATACTTGAAAAACAAAAATATATCTTAAGACCATTGTTCGCAATAAATTGTTTAAAATTAATTATTAATTGTTAAGCAAAAACAACTTTTAAACCATCTTTGACTGGATTTCTATGGCAACGTATTTTTTAAAATCCGAGATGCGTTGAAAAATGTTTTCGCGTTCAGACATTTGGAAGAAGTTGGTCGAGCAGCGTTTAGAGGATTCTGGTTGAATTAGAAATTAATTTTCTTGATTTTAACAATTAATTACAGAATTAATTAGAATATAATTGATTAAATAAAATCTTAAATTTCCTATTTCGTAGTTCTTGAACGGTTGATTCTGAGGCTAAGAAATGGTGAGAAAAAATGGAAGGTTACTTGGTTGGCGGACTTGAATCGTGTTGCAGTTTCCATGATTTTCCTGGAGTTATTTCAGGATTTACTTATCCTTAGTTTTACTTTTAAATCGTTTAAATTCTTTTTTCTTTTTTTTTCTTTCTGTTTCTGTTTTAAACATCGTTTGCATTCAACGGAATTCTTTAAGTTTGGTTGGAACGTTTGATTGATAAATGGTTTGTTTCAATTGAATTCAGAGTTAAATGAAATTTAAACTTTATTTAAAATGAATTTAAAAATTAAATGAAGACGTCGGAAGGCGAAGAAATTCTGAAGAGAATCCAGAACTACAAAGGGGTCACCGGCCTTATAATCGTCAACAAAGAAGGTTTGGCAGTAACTTATTTATTTAATTAATTAATTAATTAATTGTTCATAATTAACTTATTTTTAATTTTTTGATGTTTACATTCGTTACGTTTACAACTGTTCGTCCGTTTTCGTCCAATCCTTTCCAGGTGTACCTGTACGTTCGACGATGGATAATTCAACTTCAGTTCAATATGCCGCTCATTTCAGAAGCATTTCCGATCAGGCACAACACTGCGTCAGGGACATCGATCCAGTCAATGAACTGACCTTCTTCAGGATTCGATCCAAGAAATACGAGGTCATGGTGGCACCAGGTACGTTGAAATTCTAAACATTGTATTCAGATCGACAAACGAATGAGAAACACTTGGACGTACAGTGGTCATCATATCTTCAAGCGGATGGTGATTTTTTGCGATAGCTTTTGACACAATTATTTTAGAAAACCCAAATTTGGATATGTCATTTGTTACAGGAATTGTAGTTGATATGGATATTTATTCTACATTCTGATGATAATTTCTGGAGAAATATGCTTTAAAGTACAATTAACATTTAAGAGAGTTATGCCAAAAAACGTGGTCCGCTTAGGACGACAATGTAGTTTCTACATTGCATGACCATCGACAAATACGTGCTATTAGTTTAATTATATCTTTTGTTAAATTATATCCAGATAATTATTATTTTTATAAATAAACGCAATTAATTGCATAATTTGTTCAATTGTGTGCAGATAACGATTATCTTCTGGTCGTCATGCAAAGTCCTATCAACTGACATAAAGCCGAAAACTTCGTTAAACCCGGGCATCAATTCTCTCACGCAAACACGGACATGTTCCTCATTTTTAGAAATAATCCACAATAATTTTTAACTTTTTGACTTTTATTTTCTTTTACTTTCAATAAACTTGGCCTTAATTGGAAAAGGACAAAAATTTAAATGGTAATTAATGTTGTTGTTTTTGTTGCTGTCGTTGTAGCTGTTGATGTTGTTGTTGTTGTTGTTGTAGCTGTTGTTGTTCTAGCACCAAGAACAAGTGTAACATCAAATATTAACATTTATTTGACATGAAACAATGAACAGGAAAAGTATGACTAACGTAACAAATATTTGTTCGACGCTCTCGGGAAAGATTTGCGAGAAATTGTTTTCTTGTAATAGTACAAGAGGAAAAATAAGGACACGCTAAGCAGTGGCAGAAAGTATTCCACGTGGAACCTGGGAATCCAGTGCCTGCGAGGAAATTCGGAGAGCATGATTTCCAGGTAGCTTTGGAAAGGGTTCTTGGTTTTGCATTGGCTCAAGTAATTGATGGAAAAGTGGGTTACGAGTCGGCGTTCAACGTCGAATTCGGATGTTTTTTTGAAATAATTGAATGGCTCTTCCTCCTGGTCTGGCAAAATGTTTAGGCTCTGGCAGTTCGGGACGAAGTTCTTGAAGTTGACGTTTAGGATGACATCTGTTGGTTCTTGGAATTCAAGACTCAGTGAGAAGTTGGTGACTGCGTGCTCCACTTCGCGGTAGATTACGTAACCAAAGTCAGACAGAAGGAGGTCGTAGTTGGTGAAACAAGTCAAGCGAAGCAAACTTTTCCCTCTCCTCGGGATGGCCTCGCAATCGTCCAAGCTTTTGGCATCGTAGGAGCATTTGAGTTTGGTCAGGTTTTGTTCCGACTTCAGGGGGATCAAACTGTGTTGGCATTGCCCCTGGCCCAACTGGTAGGCTGCCAGTCTATCGTGCCAATTGGTCCACGTAGAGCCGAGAACCAGGAAGGTCTTATCGGCATCGAATCGTCTATAAGAGAGTATGTTGTCTGATAAGGAAGTCGAAACAAACGCGAGGTTGTCAGCATTTCCAGAAGTGCAGACGAGGAACACGGGAAGGAAATTGCTATTCTCGCAGTTCTTGTTGTTAGTGTAGTTTTTGTAGAAGCACTCTTCAAAATAGTAGTCTTCAGATTTGCAGTCCACGATCCTGGTATCTGGAAGTGAGAACATCACTCCGTACAGATTCATCATGTTCCTCGAATGCTTTCCTTCGTCGTATCCAAGCTTCTTGCAGGCTAAGACCGAATTCGCCTCCGTCCAATAACGTCCACAGAAGGCTTTCCAGACCCCGTCTCCGTTCTGAAACTCGAGCAAGCCGTAGTGTCTTCTGACGCTTCTCGTCACCAGTCTCAGTTCCAGATTGTTTGACAATGACCTGGTCATCGTAGGTGCCAAAATTATGAACAGGAAGTTCATCAAGTTCGTCATGGTTTCCGTTATTTTCTGTTTCTTCTATATTTTTTTTTTCTTCTAAGACTCTGACGTCATCCTTGCTATGGAAGGCAACCAACGAAATGAATTTTTGTTTTTGTTTTCTTACAAAGTTCCTTACATTTTTGCTTTAAAATTATTTTGTTTAAATTATTTTATTATATTAAATTATTCCACAATAAGACTTTTAAACCTTCGAATATATCCAATAAATCAATGTTAAAATGGATTAAAAATTCATTTAACTTTCAGATTAAACCCAGAGCAAAATAGAATCTGCATATATATAATACCAGTGAAATGAAAGATAATCATCCATGGACGTTCGAAAATAACAACAAACATAATATCACTCACCATGGTTACATCGCATATTCTAATGATAGAGCAGAGTATCGGAAGAGTCCTTTAATAGCAATTGTAAACAATTGTAAAAAAATCCGAGCATTTTATTTTAAAATAAAGAAACGTTTTTCAAGGTTTTCTGCAACAAATCGAAGAAATTTAAAATTAAAATTTAAACTGCATTAGTTTATTCAAGGCCACACCTTGATTGATGTCTCAGGTGAGTTCGGCAGTCATAAATCTTTAATTTTAATTATTAAATCGGCTTTGTTTTCAACCGATTAAGTGCGATTAAATGCGATTAAATATTTATTTACGTTTATTTAAATGCTTTTTAAATGCCTTTTAAATTGATTCTTTTCTTAACTTCATAAATGTTGTTAAATTAATTAAAATGAAGTTTAAATGAAGTTTAAAGGTCAAGGTCACGTTTGGAAATAATTTTTAAAAAGTACAAAAAAATGTCGTTTTTCGAGCTTCAAAAGATACGAAAAATGTTTCTTTTTTGTCCACGTGACGTGTCCCGAAACCTTAAAGTAACGTGTTTTTAATAGCGTGTTATAATAATAATAATAATAATAATAATAATAATAATAATAATAATAATAATAATAATAATAATAATAATAATAATAATAATAATAATAATAATAATAATAATAATAATAATAATAATAATAATAATAATAATAATTATTATTATTATATATATATAATAATATAGGAGCAAGTGGTGTCACAACATAGGATGGAATTAAGCCACGGAAATGGACATCTGACACCTCGGTGAAGCAATTATTTTCTTACATTTAAATTACATTTTTATGGAAATTGAAACAATTAAACGGACAAAAAAGATTTTAAAAGAGTTAAAAATAAATAAATAAAAACAATTACCGTGCTTGTAATACATTTCGAATTACAATCAGAACCACTGTAACGTCACAGTTTCATAAATTACGACGACGACGACGACGATGATGATGATGATGATGATGATGATGACGATGATGATGATGATGACGATGGCAATGACGATGATGATGATGATGATGATGATGACGATGACAATGACGATGATGACGACGACGACGATGATGTTTTGTTGTTTAAAGGATAACTTCCAGTAACCTTCAACTTGAATGACGTCACTTCTGGAATGAATTCCTGATATTCGATATACGAATTGATGCATCATTTTAGTCTATTTTAGTTTATTAATTTATAAAATTCGATTAATTCAAACATTCATCTTGTAATGTTACAATTACATTGCATCACATTTCATTACCTAGTTTTGTATATTGCATTGTATTTTACGTTGTCATCTTCATCATCACCATCATCATAAGCATCAACAACATCATCATCGAGGTCATAAATGCACTCACGGTTACAATGATTAATGGTGAATAAAATTATTATTGCTTTCTGGGAAACAATGCAAATGTAAATTTATTCCCGGCCACCCGCTAAAGTATGTTGTATGGAAATGTTGCGCAGAAAAGGTTGCGCGGGAAAATGTTGCGGGGGAAATGTTGCGGGGGAAATGTTGCGGGGGAAATGTTGCGGGGGAAATGTTGCGAGGGAAATGTTGCCGGGAAATGTTGTGGAGAAATGTTGCCGGGAAATGTTGTGCAGAAATGTTCTCTCTTGGCACGAGAGTCCTGATCAACATTCATCCTGCGTACGAGGCAGGTTTTGAAGTCGATGCCCATCGACCAGCGAGTTGTTTTCCAATGGTGGAGCAAGTCATTCCTAACTGGACGGCTTTTTTTTTTTCTTTAGAACCTCATTTAGTATGCATCGTCGTTGTCGTCGTCATCTTCTTCTCCCGCGGTCTCTTCGGTGGCGGATCTGGAAAAATTATTTAATGAAGAGAGGAACAAAAAGATGGTGGTTTAAAAAAAGGTTTATTAAAAATATTTATGAAGTAGATCCAACTGTTTCAGCAGTGGATCTTTTCAATGGTTTTAATTTTATGTATATTTATATTATTACATTTATATTTATATTTATATTTATGTTTATATTTATATTATTATTTTTATTTATTTCTTTTTTAAATCACAATTTGAGAGGAACGCAAAGGAAGCGTAAAAACACGTGGAGTTTCTTGTTTTTCCGCGCCGTTCGTCCGCTCGTCTGCCTTTATTCTCCATGGCAACGAGGAATTCCTTAGTGGTGCTTAATAAAAGATTGAATTGTCGTCATCATCATCATCATCATCATCATCATCATCGTCGTCGTCATCATCATCATCATCGTCGTCGTCGTCAACAATATAGTTTTATTATTATATTGGAATGGAAATGTTTAATTTGTTTTCTGCGTGTTGATTTGTTTTTGCATGTTTTTGTGTTAATTACAACGTATTACTGTATTTAGCAGGATGTTTTAAATATTCGTTTGTGATAATTTAAGTTATTATTTAGTAAATATAATCTATTTATATGATTTTTAATCATAATAATCTTTAATAAATGTCACCTTGAATTATTGTGACAAATGTGAAAATTAAATAATTCAATTTTTGTAAATAAATTAATTAATAAATAAAAATAAATAAACAAATGGTTTTATTTTTAAATAATAAATATTTAAAAAATAAAAATTAAATAAATTTGAAAATCGAAAATAATTCACCAGTCCGAGTGTATTGAAGAATAAGTTGTTACATAAAAATATCGGACCTACCACGAAGTAGGCGGAGTTTCATTCATTTGATTGATGTTTATATTCAAGTAGTTGTTGATCTGTAAGGGTTAAGACTACTAAATATTCATCGACGAACTGAATATATTATGATAATGGCATGCCATGGCCAGATATCGGAGTTTAAAGAGATTTATTTGTTCGTATTTTTAAAATTAAATTGAATAAAATAGAAATTTAGGCAGGAAAAAGAAAATAATTTACTTAATTGCACGATAAATTCAAAAATTTCTCGACAATATCCGGGCAACATGGCCGTCAATACATCAGCCTTTGAGCAGATGTTCCGCTTATTTGCTTATTCAATTCTTTTGATTTAAGACACCCTGGCGTCCATCGGGCTGGTCATTCGTCAGGCACAATTATATGCTCACCTATGCTTAGCTATTTATGGACGACATTAAGACCGCGTTTTTAGGTGTGTTTTTTTTTTTTTGTTTTACCGAAATAATTTAAAAAGTTGATTTAATAAGTGACGGACGGACGCACAGGTCTGTTGGTAAAATAATTAATTTGCTTTTGCTTTCACTTTCTGATTCCAATCATTGGAATTACCAGCGGGAGTGCATTGTTTTCCATTGTTTACTCGCAATTCTAATCTTGACAGAACCGATCGATTTGTTTATAATTCCGTCGTCATGGTTACCGGTGAGTGCTCACGTGACTTTCGTTTTCCAATAATCGGTCTTCGGCGAGGCTCTGGAATTTCCCGTCAGATGAAGAAGAAGAAGAACGATCACGTGTCTGTTACCTGAGAATTCATTCTGTTTATAAAAGACATTGCACTATGTTTTAAATAAATATGTTGTTATTAATTTGGAAATTAAATTAAAATAATACTTAAATTTAGTGATTTAACATTAAAATGTTAAAATACAATGCAATATAATATTTGCCAGGGCATTCATCCATTTAATAAGGCCGCTTATTTAATTTTATGGACAATTATAATTATAATTATTATTATTATTATTATGAGAATATATGAATATAAAATAAAAATAAAATCATGAAATGGCATTAAACAAATTTGAAATAAAATTTATTTGAACGCCGAGGTCACATGACTTCCGAGCGATCACGTGATGATTAGCTGATGGCAGGAAAATCTGTTCTGGAGATGCCACTCAGAAGTTAATCGTTTTGATTTACTACTTTTTATTATTTAAAAATCTTTAATATTTTAAATAAATAAATATTACAAATATTTAATTTGTAAAAATAAAAATATATTCAGAATAAATGCTTAACTTTTTTTTTTAGAGATTTTATGTCAAACTGTTGATTAATTTAATAAATTAATAAATAAATCGTAAATAAATTTTAAAACTTTTGACTGATTTAATAACTTCAATAAATATATTTTAAATTCCATAAATTAATTTTGACGTTATTTTTTTAAGGCCACAATTTGAGGAATAAATGGAAATATGTGATTATTCATTAAAATGTTTTATGAAAAATAAAATAAATTTCTAAAATAGAAAGACATTTGAAGACATTCATTTGAATAATCATTAAAATTTATAAATCGGATTGTAATTATAAAAATAATTTAAATTTGAATATTTTATACGTTATATACATTTAAAGTTGATATTTAAACATTTTAATACTTAAAATGAACTGAAATTAGAAAGATAATTTAAGGTTGGAATATACATTAAATTGTCAAAAATGAACTGAAATTGGAAAAATAATTTAAATGTTTGAATATCCATTAAAATTTATAAAATGAATTTAAAATATAACAATATTTTAAAGTTTGAATATTTATTAAAATGTTTAAAATGAACTTAAAATATAAAAATGTTTTAAATATTTTGAATATTTATTAAAATGTTTAAAATGAACTTAAAATATAAAAATGTTTTAAATATTTAGAATATTTATTAAAATGTTTAAAATGAACTTAAAATATAAAAATGTTTTAAATATTTTGAATATTTATTAAAATGTTTAAAATGAACTTAAAATAGAATGAACACCAAATCGGAAAGTTCAACGTTCCGAATTTAAAATCATCGGACGAAGGCGATAACTGATGAATATGCAAATCATTTGCACTCAGTGAACTGGCGTGGGAGGTTTTCTCATTTGTTTTGTCTTCTTAAAATGAAGAAATAAAAACAATCCTCGAATTCTTTGATTTGATTTTTAAAAATAATTAAAATCAAATAATTTTAAACTTTATTCTCGACAATGGAAAGGATTATTTGTCCTTTTAAAAGTGTAATTTACAGAAAATCTGAAAATATTGCTGTTAAATTAATTATATTATAAATTAAATAATAATTATTAAATATTTTAAATCAATTACTTTGATTTAAATCTTAATTTAAATTAATTAATGTAAATAAAGATCTAAATTCTAAGTAGGGCTGCTTGTTAAAATAGGATGTATTTCTTAATGTCGGACCTTTTACGATCGATAGGAATGTATGGTTGCCATGTCATGTTACAAGTTCAAATAATAATTTGATATATTATTATTTAAGTAATAAATCTATAAAAATAGATTTATGATGTATAATGTTACATGCTCGAATGTTGGCATAACAAATAAATGGTTGTTATGCCAACTTTATGTTCAAGTAATAAAAATAAATAAATAAATAAATAAATAAATAAATAAATAAATAAATAAATAAATAAATAAATAAATAAATAAATAAATAAATAAATAAATAAATAAATAAATAAATAAATAAATAAATAAATAAATAAATAAATAAATAAATAAATAAATAAATAAATAAATAAATAAATAAATAAATAAATAAATAATAAATAAATAAATAAATAAATAAATAAATAAAAAATAAAATAAATAAATAAATAACTATTTATAAATAAATAAATAAGTAACTATTAATAAATAAATAAATAACTATTTATAAATAAATAAGTAACTATTTATAAATAAATAAATAAATAAATAAATAAATAAATAAATAAATAAATAAATAAATAAATAAATAAATAAATAAATAAATAAATAAATAAATAAATAAATAAATAAATAAATAAATAAATAAATAAATAAATAAATAAATAATGAGCAAAGGTGTTAAGTGGTTTCGATGCCATGTTGGTTTCGAGTCACGGACCGACAACAGGAAGTTGCAAAAAATGCTGAACTTTGCAAAGAACTCGCGAGGGAAGGTTTTTCTTGTTAATTTTACGCTCTGCTGAATTTCTTCATGAATAATTTGCACGACAAAAACGACGACAGCAACAACGACAACACCACCACAACAACAACCACCACCACCACAACAACCACAACAACAACAAAACAACCTCAACAACAACGACAACACCACCACAACAACAACAAAACAACAACAACAATTTGCTTTCAAATTCCTGCCAACTTTTCCTTCCTTTTCCTCAGAGGACCATTAGGAAACCTGGAAAATCCAGGATCCCCAAGCATTAAAATTGCCATTAAATTGTTCAGAATTTTTTTTTAAATTTATTTTAAAAAAACTTTCATAAATATTTTAAGTGGGGAAAAATAATTTAAACCTTGTTGTATTTATTTTCATAAATAATTTTAAAGTAATTCCTAAATAATTTTAAAATGATTATTAAATAATTTTAAAATGATTAATAAATAATTTTAAAATGATTATTAAATAATTTAAAATGATTTTAAAATAATTTATAAACGAAACATTTTATTTGACCGGCAATCAGTGACATGAAATCTTTTTGAAATGAATTAAATTTTAAATGCGATATTTTTTCGATTAAACATAACAACATAAAAAATGTTTTTTTAAATTTTGAATCCACGACCATGAAATTCTTTTAAATTCAAATCACATTTCATTTTATTTCCACTTCTGGAAATAATTTCGTTGAATTAATTTAAAATATCGAAATTAAGAACCATAATTAACCATAATTAATTTCTAAATAATAATTTTAATGTATTACTTTTCGGGTGATAAAAAATAAGCGATAAAAATCCATTTAAAGGACAGACGGACATTGTTAAAGTTAGCATTTATGGAGCAACTAGCATGAAAGGAGACCGATCGTATGACTCATGCTGGTATGCATATATTCATGAGATAATTAATATGCAAACGATCGTGACTCACGTGATGAATATTCATGAAAGTCCAATACAATAATCATTCAATAATCCTAGCCGAAGCGTGCCTAGCGATTGAAATCAATCATCGTTTCAATCACCAATCAATGCCGATGTCGAGAAAGCAATTGAAAGTTTTGCCAAAATATACATTCCATTAACTCGTCGTCATCATCATCACCTCCTCTATCAAGATCATTATCATAATCACCCCTACAGTGATAGTCCTGTACTCCAATATTGACATCCCCGTCAGTTCCAGGATAGGCGTCATCGTCATCATCGTCATCGTGGTTGTCATTAGAATTATGGTCATCGTCGTCGTCATCATCATCCTAGTTATCCAAGTCATCAACGTTATAGTCGTCATCACTCATGCAAACGATCACTCCTGGTCG